>PITA01020578.1:0-34571 GCA_004023965.1 Spilogale gracilis | reverse complement strand
GAGGGATGGGAGAGCCTGGTGGTGGGTACTGGGGACACCTAAAGCGTGGAGCACTGGGTGGGGGGAATGGGGAATGAATCATGGAACACTGGAAAAAAAAATTGGTAACAATAAAAAAACAAACAAACAAAAAACTGAAATCCAAACTCCTGATTATAAAATAAATAAATAAGTCATGGAGATGAGAAGTACAGCACAGGAAATATAGTTAATAATATTGTAATAATGTATATGGTGACAGATGATGACTACCCTTATTGTGGTAATGAGTAATGCATGGCATTGTTGAATCACTATGCCATATGCCTGAAACTAATACAACATTGTGTGTTAATTATAATGGCATAAAATAATCCAAAGGTTGACTGGCTTGATATTTTGATTTTACTGTAGTAGTGACAGTTGAGGGTGTGGAGATTATGAAAAATGTGCATATGATATTTGGAGGTCAAAGATGTATTGTTTGTGAGGGCTCTGCTTCAGGGCACACTCTCTGAAGATGGGAATCTACAAGGTTGACTATGAGGACCCTGGAATCCTAGAGAAGGAAATCCATCTTTATTTCTGTCTGCGTTAGCTCTTTTTGTTAATGGGTCAATTTGTATCCAAAGATTTTCTCTTTTTAAACTCAATTTGGTACTGTACATAAAACAAGAACTGGGGTTTCATTATTTAATACAATTAAAGGAGGGTGTTTTCCAAAGAGATACCATATCATTTAGCCATAAATACTGTGGTAAGGGTGATATGACATAGCCAGTTTGGGGAAATAACTGTACATGTCCTGGAATGTGGACAGGAGTATTCATCAAATATTAATGGTTATATTCCCATAACAGGAGAAAATGATATGCTTTAAAATGCCAGTTGAGATGGACCTTAAGTCAGTTTAAATAATGCTTTCCAAATTCCCAAGGGCATCTTCAGTGAAAGGCATTTATTTTTCAATAAAGATACTTTTTGCTTAGAAATGCATACATAGTTAGCCACAAGGAAAAATATATACATATAGACACAAATGATTCATCTATCTCTTGTACTAAAAATATTTTATGTAGTAAAGGATGTATATTCCATAGCCAAAACCTTTTCATTTTTCTGTCAATATATTTTCCTTTAATCTTATCAAGCACTCCTCTACTCCTACACTCATGAGATGACCTTATGGCATCCTTTTATCTATGCTATACTTGTTTCCTTGAGAGCTGTTTAAGGCGAAGATTCAATATTTTGGCCTCATGGAAAAGAGCTAAATATTTACAATAATCATAACATTCTTTGACAGTGGAAAAATTGCTACATAACTGTCATATAGGAAAACATAATTCAACATTTAGCTGTAGTATTCCTTTCCTTTAAATTTATGCTGCTTTTTCATGCTGCTTTCTACTAAATCCATTAAAATACATATGCAGCTGTGATACTGACAGCTTCGAGTTGAGTAGATTGACATAAAAGCCAACTAAAAAGGCAATGCAGCCCCATGAAGGGCACTTGGAAAAGATTTGGTTGTAAAAGCCACTTTTTCCATATTAGGTTGCATTTTCAATTTTATTTATTTATTTATTTATTTTTTAAGATTTTTTATTTATTTGACAGAGAGAAACACAGCCAGAGAGGGAACACAAGCAGGGGGAGTGAGAGAGGGAGAAGCAGGCTTCCTGCCAAGCAGGGAGCCCGATGTGGGGCTCGATCCCGGGTCTCCAGGATCATGACCTGAGCCGAAGGCAGTGGCTTAGCCAACTGAGCCACCCAGGCGTCCCTGCATTTTCAATTTTAGAAATGCATTTTTATATTCTTCAATAATTTCATTAATGAACTACCATATTAGAAAGAATATCTAGGTGACTAAATAAAAGATGTCTGTTAATAAAAGTTAATATTTTCATATTTTTCCAAATGAATATATTTCCTTATTATTAAAAGGTTTTACTGTAATATTGAAATGCATTTAAGCTCCCCAAAATAATTTAAATTCACTAAAGAAAAATGTAAATTGTGTCTGATATTAATATTTTTGAATATATAATGGGGCAAAAAGCCCTCTTTCAAACAGTGTTTAGCCAAATTACCTCAGAGAGATAAAACTAGAAATTAATCTGAAGCCATATGGCAATATGGCAATCCTAGGCCTAGTATTACACCACTATAGAGAAAACAGTAAAGCTGACAGTGAAGAATTTTCCATTTGAACGTTTTTTTTGCTATTTATCATGATGACAATTACATTTGAAAACTCTTCTTTTCCATTCTCTTTTCTTTCCTTTCTTCTTTTTTTATTTTTTTTCCTTCTAAAGATAACTTTGGACTGGGTTTTTTTTTTTCTTTTTTACACTAAGAGAATTCCAAAGGACAAAACATCTGGTAAATGATGTCCAGGAAATTTTCTAATTATTTTACCTTGATTTATGTGCTCATTGCTGAATTATCATACCTAACAGTGGAAAAATGTTTTTTTTAAACATTTTATTTATTTTAGAGAGAGAGAGTATTCACAGACATATGCATGAGTGGGGGGAGGAGAGTAGCAAGAGGTAAAGGAGAGAGAATCTAAAGCAGACCCTACTCTACCTACACTGTGTGGGGAGCCTGACACAGGGCTCCATCCCATGACCAGGAGATCATGACTTAAGCCCAAAACAAGAATCAGATGCTTAATTGACTGAGACACTCAGGCACCAAAAAAATACTCTGAATACAGATATGAAAATCATATTCCTAAATTTGTGGTTACTGGAGGAAGAAAGGAACTCTAACAACTAATGCATATTTGAATGACTTTCCAACTAAATAGGAAAAAAGGGCTCTGATTACCAAAGATATGTTTAGATAAAGTATAGTATACAGTATGTATTTAAAATGTGGCTGATTCTTCTTTATTTTCAGTACAGAAATCTACAATTTCATTGCTTCCTACTCATATTTATATGAGTAAATTATAAAATTTATTGAATTAATATTGATAATGCTCTTCAACTTTGTCAAAAGTTCTCTATATAATTCTTTACTTAAATATAAATTTTCCAAATTTCATGTACTATTTGTTGTTAGAAAAAGTGAAAATAATTTTTGTGTTTTCTTTTTTGGTTTTGCTTTTATCTTATTATACTTTTTAATGTGATTTCTGAAAGTCAAGATCAAAGTTAAAATTTAATATTTAAGCAATGCAATCTTATGGCTTTTTCCTATTACAATAATGAAAAAAATCCAATATATCATATTGAGATATTTCCATCATTAGCAGAAAAAAAAAGGCAACATTTTATGTATATCTGGGTAACTTTAGTTGATGGGGAGTTCATAAATGTTCATAAACAATGTCAGTTTGTGGTTTTATTTTAAATTTGAATTTTTTTGTATTGAAAGTACCTCACAGTTATTTTAATTTTCAGAATTTTTTTTTTACATATGTTACTTTCTCATTGCTAGATTTTACCTTAACACTTCCTTTCTTCCTCCTATGTGTGGCTAAATTAATGTTTTCAACTATTTATTATTTTACCACATTTAATTTTTTTAAATATTTTATTTATTTGATAGAGAGATCACAAGTAGGCAAAGAGGCAGGCAGAGAGAGAGGTGGAAGCAAGCTCCTTGCTGAGCAGAGAGCCCGATGCGGGGGCTCAATCCCAGGACCCTGAGATCATGACCTGAGCTGAAAGCAGAGGCTTTAACTGAGCCACCCAGGCATCCCAAATTTAATTTTTATCTTTTTAATAAATTTTTACTATTTGCATTGATTATTTATTTTATTTAGTTGACTTTTACATTTATACTTTAAAAGAATTTTAAATATATATAACTGTAATGTAAAAAAAAAATCTATATACCCTTTACCCAACTTTCCCTAATATTAACATCTTATATAACCATGATGAATATATTAGAATTCAAAAAACAAGCACCCTTTGATAACACAATTGGTATAGTGGAGGACTACAAACTGGAAAAAAATGCCAAGACAGAGAAATTTATTCCAAATGAGAAAACTACATAAGGCCACAGTCAGAGATCTAAGGAAAAAGATATAATTTACATGTCTAATGGAGAATTTAAAGCAAAAATCATAAGGATACTCACTGGGCTTGAGAAAAGAAAGGAAGAAATAAAGGAAGCCCTTATCACAGAGATAAAAGAGTTAAAAGAGAATCAGAGCTGAAGAATGCAATAAAGGAGATTGGAAATAGTTTTTTGCAAAGAACAGCAGGCTGAAAGAAGCAGAGGAACAAATTAGTGACCTATAACACAAAATAATGGAAAATAATGAAATTGAACAAAAGCAGGAAAGAATTATTCAGCTTGAGTGTAATCTTAGGGAGCTCAGTGACTCCATCAACTGTAATAACATTTGTGTTATAGAATTCCCAGAAAAATGAGAGAAAAGGAGGCAGAAAACTTATTTGGGGAAATAATAGCAGAAACTTCCCTAATCTGGGGAAAGAAACAGACATCCAGATCCACCAGGCACAGAGAACTCCCATCAAAATCAACAAAATTAGGTCAGCACCAAGGTATATTGTAATAAAATTCACAAAATACAGTGATAAAGACAAAAATCTTAAAAGCAGCAAGATGAAGTATTTAAATTACAAGGGAAAAGCCATAAGGCTAGGTGGAGGTTTCTTAACAGAAACTTTGGAATCCAGGAATGTTGCATGATATATTCAAAGTGCTGAAAGGGAAAAATCTACAGTCAAGAATATTATATCCAACAAGGGTATCATTCAGAATAGGAGAGATAAAGAGTTTCCCTGACAAACAAAAACTGAAGGAGTTCATGTCCATTAAATCAGCTCTGCAAGAAACATTAAAGGAGACCCTTTGAGTGCTTAAGAGAGACCAAAAGTGACAAAAACAAGAAAGGATCAGAGAAAATTTCCAGAAACAATGACAAAACAAATAATACATATATGTCTTATCAATAATTACTTTGAAATAAGTGAACTAAATGCACCAATCAAAAGACACAGGATGTCAAAATGGATTAAAAAAAAATAAGACCCACCTATGTGCTGCCTCATTTTAGACCTAAAGACACCTGAAGATTGGAAGTGAGGGGATGGAGAAACATCGTACAAATGGATATTGAAAGAAAGAGTAGCAATACATACATGGGACAAACTAGACTTTCTTGTTCTGGTATTGTTTTCATCCTGCTTTGGTATCGGAGTAATACTGGCCTCATGGAATGATTTTGAATGTGTTGTCTTGATTCAATTATTTGTAAGATTTTGATAAAGATTGTTTTAATTATTTTTTTTTAATATTTGGTAGAATTTACAATGAAACCATGTGGTCTTTGACTTTTCTGTGCTGGGACATTTTTGATTACTAACTCAACTTTCATTCTCCTTATTGGTATAAGAACATTTCTTATTTCGGGGTGCCTGGGCGGCTCAGTTGGTTAAGCGACTGCCTTCACCTCAGATCATGATCCTGGAGACCCGGGATCGAGCCCCACATCGGGCTCCCTGCTCGGCAGGAAGCCTGCTTCTCCCTCCTCTCACTCCCCTTGCTTGTGTTCCCTCTCTAGCTGTGTTTCTCACTGTCAAATAAGTAAAATCTTAAAAAAAAAAAAGAAGAAGAAGAATATTTCTTATATCTTGGATTCAAGATTCATGATTCATCATGATAACTTGTGCTTTTTTAGGAATTATCTGTTGTTTTTTTTTTCTAATTGATTTGTTTATAACTGTTTATAGCAATGTTATCATACTATGTATTCTGTGGCTCTCTGTTGTATTATTTTTTCTTCCATTTCTTATTTTGATTTTTGAGCCTTCTCTTTTTTTCCTTAATCAATGTAGTTGAAGCATTGTTAATTTTGGCTATTATTATTAATTTCTTTTTTGGAAAAACTGATCATTACCTTCAACATTATGTTTTTGCTTATTCTGGTCTCTTATTTATTTATGATATTTCTCTGTTATCTCCTACATCTACTAAATTTCAGCTAAGTTTCTTATTTTCCTGGTTCCTTCTCGTGTAATGTTGTCTATTTGAACCTTTTTTCTTAATACAAGCATTTATAGCATAAATTGTACTCATCTGTTTTTGCTGCATCCTGTAGGTTTTAGAATATTGTGTTTTTTTCTTTTGAGATATATATTTTTTATTATTTTCTGTTTATTTATTTTAGAGAAGCGGGGAAAGGGAGAAGGAGATAAAATCTCAAGCAGAATGCCCACTGAACTGGGAGCCCAACATGGGGGTTAGATCTTGAGACCCTCAGACCATGACCTGAGCTGAAACCAAGGATTGGATGCTTAATTGACTGAGCCACCCAGGTACCCCTACAGACATATTTTGATTTACCATTTGATTTCTTATTTGGTCCATTGCTTGTATAGTAGTGTACTGTTTAATATTCACATATTAAATATTTAACATTTATATTGTAGATTTTCCCAGCTGTTTTTTTGTTTGATCTTTGGTTTTTTATCATTGTAGTTGAAAAATATGCTTGGAAAGATTTCAGTCTTCTTAAATTTGTAATATTTGTTATGTCTCTTTTTATGTGATTTAACCAGGGGATTCCTCTGTGTACTTGAAGAAAATATGTACTCTATTTTTCTTGGATAGAATGTTTACATATATATATTTTATAACCATGTATTCTGAAGTGTAATTTGAGTAGAACATGTTCTCACTGAAAAACAACAACAAAACTTTACTGAAAGTACTTGTTTAAAATAAAGCATATCAAGGGAAGGTGGGTGGGGGATGGGTGAAATAAGTAAAGGAAGTTGAGTATTCTTATCATGAGCACTGAGTAATGATGTGTAGACTTGTTGAATCACTATATTGTACACTCAAAACTAATATAACATTGTATGTTAGTTATACCAGAATTAAAATTAAAAACTTAATAAAAATTAAATTCAAAAGTAATATATATAAAATACTATTAATAAGAGCAATTTATAAGTATGATTTATTCTATTTCCCAGGTGTTGGAGATTTCTTAAATTTCTGTTATAAACACTACCTATATTTTATATATAAGCAGTGAGTACTGTCCAGAATGTCTAGTAAGTTTTTAGTTTGAGATAAGTGTAAATTAACATGCAGATCTAAGAAATAACATGTAGGGCTTTCAGTACACTTTATTCAATTCCACCAATTTAACATATTGCAAAACTATAATAAAATATCACCACCAGGATATTGTCAAACTGCAATACTGCAAAATCTGCATATGCAAAATGTAAAATACAGTATTTTCATCACCAAAGAGATTTTTCCTATTATCTTTTTTTAATAACCATAACTTCTTCCCTCACATCCTACTCCTTGCTTAGCTACTGGCAACCAGTAATCTGCTGCCCAAACCAAAAACTTTGTCATTTTAAAAATTTTATGTAAATAGAATCATACTATGTGCAATATTTTTGTTATTGTTTAAAAAAATTCAGTATAATTCTCTAAACAGTCATCCATATTCATTCATATTTTTGTTTTGATTGAAGAGTGGAAAGAAAATATGACTTCACACAGATAACATAGTTTGAAAAATAAGGAATATTTTATTCTTTCATTGAAGTGATTACAATTATCCTACTTTGATACTATACTAAAACTCAAAGACAAACCCTCAAAAAAGTAATTTTGTCAGGGATAGTCGCAGATTGAATTCTGAAATCCTATTAAAATTTTTTTCATATTTGGTTACTGTAAAATCCATGGTTCTGTCTTGTACTTTGAGTGGATATTACACCCATGCTTCATTTTGTAACATTATAAATTGGTCATTTGGAAAACACTCAATCACTGATATTGAAGCTCTTTCAACGTATTGCCAAATCATATGGTACAATATCTAAAACAATCACATTTATTAATATTACCACCCATCTCATTAGAAAAGTTTTTAAGTATTGAAAATCTATTCAGCTCTTGGTCCTGGATGTATTTTTCAAAATTCTTGTTTTCCTTAAAAGTTCAAATTTGATCATGGATGCCAAAAGTATAGATTATTTCTCCTTTGCAGTGACAGACTCACTTCAAACTTTTATTATTTATTTATTTGTTATTTGTTTATTTATTTATTTATAGAATATCTCTGCCAATGCCCAAATCTGAATATGTTTGTTAGTCTGTTAGTTGCTCTTTTAAGTGAAAATGGTATTCCATAAAATAAATAGCTAGGTCAGCTGACAAGTCAATCACACAGATGTTTTTTCCCCAAGACAATCATTTCATTTCAGTGCACAGAATAGCTTTTTCTATATTCCCAATGTGTTAGAATATTTTTAAAGATATTAACTTAGTTCAAGATATGAAAAAGCTAATTATTTTACTTCTTCATTAAAACATTCTTAAGAAAACATTTTGTTTTTTGTGAGTAGGTGACAGTTAAAATACAATGACTATTACACAATGGCAGAGGTGTTTTGATTTGTGCTGAGTAATTAAAATTTTACCTACCACTGCTTTTGTATGAGTGGAAAAATTATTGTAGGAAGAAAGAAAAGGAAAAGAATGCCTTGCCTTAAAGAGCCCTGAATACATCTCAGGGACCTACAGGGGCCAAGAAATACAGCTTTTAGATTAATGTTTCATATTGTTTCAGGTCCATTGAACCCCACTTAAATTCAACTTGGAAACAGTTACCAAAACACCCCTGTCACAAATGTCATCAAAATCCTATATTCCCACACTCTCACAATTCCTATACCTTCAACTGTTGCTACCAACATAATAAACTAAATCTTAGTAACTACTATGTATAGTAAGTGAAAAACTCAAGGAGTCTGCTATCTTCCACCTTCATATGCATTTTTTAATTGCCTCATGTACCACTGTTTTAGAAAGGTTACTTACAAAACAACAAAACCAGAAAACAAAACAAAACAAAAAAGTTATAGATTAAATCCAGAACTTGATAACTCTAAAATTTATTTTTTTAACCAATTCATCACACTATTTCTCCAGGAGTTCATACTCCAGGCAAGAAACAATATTAGGTTTCATCTTACCAAAAATCCAAAAATCTAAATGGGACAAAAAAAAAAAAAATCAAAAAACAACCCACAAAACAGAATCCTGATGATAAGGTATTGGATCATGAGATAAAGGCCTCAGCTCTTTCTACTATTTCTCAACCCTAGTTTCACATTTGAATCTAGGGAGCTCTAAGGAGTTCTGTGGAGATGTACTTATTCAGAAACATTTCCCTTCTAATACATGCAGGAAAGACTGCAATGTGACCAGTCATTTTTATCATTAGATGTCTCAGAAAAACAACAGAGTAGGTACTGCCATACCTTCAGTTAAACTGAGTAATTTGACTCTATATGTTGTTAAATAGCTGTTGTCTGCTGTTTGTTACTTGGACACCTGTTTACTTTGTTTCACTTGACAGTTGTTAGAACCTAGAAATGTTTGTCACTCAGAGTAGGTTGTTTGCATAACAATATACTTACAGTAAACTCTACTCAATTGCATATTAAGAAAGATCTTTTCTCCCACTTTCTGCAGTGCTTTGAAAATTCCGGGTGGATGTCTCAAGCAAATATGTTTTTATGCCAAATCCAGTGTCCCCTTAATTTTATTCTTCCCTACTCAATAATTTCCTAGGCCAGGGATATTCTTTCCCTATATCTCCTTCATGAACTTTATGCATGGTTTATTACTTTGTATTAAAATACATTGAAATAACCATCTGCCATTGTAGTTTCCCAATGGAATTCACCCATCTGCAATAACCAATGCCACTGAAATTCATCCATCTGCCATTAGGTATCAGATATTGAGTTTAAAGTATATTTGCTAATTTTCACACAGTCTCTCAAATTTCTGATATTTATCATGTTAAATACATTTCTATTAGGATAAAGGATGACAATGAATAAAAATGTCATAGATCCCAGGAAGATCAATGGTCATTTAATATAATAAGCCTTAATAAGACATATCTGTCTACATTAGGCAGCTATGCAAAGGACCCATAGTCTCCACTTTCCAGATTGGCTGTAGAGTTTTGTTTTTTTTTTAAAGATTTTATTTATTTGACAGAGAGAAACTCAGCCAGAGAAGGAACACAAGTAGGCAGAGTGAGAGAGGGAGAAGCAGGCTTCCCGCGGAGCAGGCAGCCCAATGTGGGACTCAATTCCCGGTCTCTGGGATCATGACCTGAGCCAAAGGCAGTCGCTTAATCAACTGAGCCACCCAGGGGCCCCTGTAGAGTTTTTTTCCATCATCTTAAGTTAGGAAATTAATGTTTAAACATCATAATTAAATCAATTTACACAACACCAAATAATTAAAAGATAATTACTCTATTGGGAAGACTGAAGGTAAGGAGTAGGAATTCGATTTCTGATAATTTTCAATCATAGGCCTTTCTGAAACAAGGGAAGGGCTTACTGGGTATATTTATTCATTTAAACAAAATAAAATTTTATAGTTTCTTCTGGCATCTGAGAAGCTTAGAAGTTACCACTCTGTCCTAACAACAATTAAATAAACAAAACAAAACAAAAAAAATAAGCCAAAAAGTCAACAACTCAGATCTATGAAAGGTGAGGTCACAGGGTAAACCACTGCCCCCTCAAATGGAGAGACAGACAGGCAAATATAGATAATCACAACTTACCATGAGCTGAAACCTGACAAGAGAGTAGTATTGGGGTAGGAAAACCTAAAATGTAGTTGATACATTGCTGAACTCAGTGTGGACAAACCTGCGAGTTAACAACTTCAGAGGGAAGCAGTCATATAGGGACCTTCACACTTCTATAAATATTACCTCCAGGAGATCTACTAGGCCTTGGCAGTCAATATCTGAAGAAAATCCCCTCATGTTTGTAGTGGGGGAAGGGAAAAGGAACCATTTTTTTTAAACAGAACATCTGTTCTTAACAACGTCTGTTCTCAAGAGAAACGATTTAAACAGAACTTGAATTTGTCAGGGTTTTATCAGAACCTAAGTGATCTGGAGAAAGAGAAATACCCAACTTCAGCTGGCTCTAGCCTTCCACATGGAGAAAGGGAAATATCCAGCTCTACCCAACTTGAGACATTTTGTCTCAGGTTAGGAAAGTGAGGCTGAGAAGCACAAGTAAATCTTATAGTCCAGAGGTATAGGATCAAAAGACTAAAATCTAATCATAGAACTACAGAAAGATTGATCTCCCCTCATACGTTACTACACCATCACAAAAGTCCTTTTTTACAGGAGTTTTACTTAATGTCTGCCTATCAGGAAAAAAAAAAAAAAAAGATTACCAGGCATATAAAAAGGCAAAAACACAGTTTGAGGAGAGAGAGTAAGCATCAAAACCAGATGCAGATAGGGCAGGGGTGCTGGAATGATCAGAACAGTATTTAAAACAATTATAATTAATATGCTAAGGACTGTAATGGAAATGAATCACATGTAAGAATAGATGGCAATTCTAAGAAAATACCAAAAAGAAATGCTAGAAATGAAAAACACTAACAGAAATACTTGTGTATTCTTTTACCTATTTCTGTTGACTGAAATCTTCTTGGTTATAGGTCTATTTTCTTACATTTTAAAATGCATGATAATTTTTTAATACATGCCACACATTGTGAATTTTATATTTGTGTACTGGGTTTTCTTGCATAAAGTCTTAAATATTAATGTGTTCTATTCGATATGCAGTTACTTGGAGATATTTTATTAATTTGAGGCTTGCTTTTAATATTTTTTTAGCAAATTATCTTTTGTGTAGGGCTAATTTAACCCCACTAGTGAGTTTGCATTCAAAACAATGTTGCACAACATTTATATTTATGATATGGTTTTCTTCTTCTTCTTTTTTTTTTTTTTGATTTATTTATTTGGAGAGAGAGTCAGGAGGAGGGGCACAGAGATAGGGAGATAAAGTCTTAAGCACACTCCACACTGAGCATTGAGTCCATCACTCATGACACTACAATCATGACTCGAGCCAAAATCAAGAGTCCAGAACTTAACTGATGGCACTACCATTACCACATTGTTTTATGCCCTCATATTATTATATTTATTTTTACTTCTTTTCTTTTAGCTGTGTCTAAGCATAGCTTTTGTTCAGCAGAACACCATGGATGGTCATAAATGACAGGGGAAGACTTCCAACTACATGGAGAACAGCAAAGGTCATCATAGTGTCAGACACCAGGAACAGAAGCCCAAGCACTTCTGCTCATTGTGTCTTGGTATAAGAGTTGCTAAAGAAGGGTGCCTAGGTGGCTCACAGAGTTAAAGCCTCTGCCTTCAGCTCAGGTCATGATCTCAGGGTCCTGGGATTGAGGTCTGCACTGGGCTCTCTGCTCAGTTGGGAGCCTGCTTCCCCTTGTTCTCTGCCTGCCTCTCTGCCTATTTGTGATCTCTCTCTCTGTCAAATAAATAAAATCTTAAAAAAAAAAAAAAGAGTCGCTAAAGAAAACACAACATAGTCAAGAACTGCTTGACAACATTTTTACTCACACAGAGAGGCAATATAGAAAGGTCAGCTCCAACCATTTGTGTTGCTATTTCATGACTAGTGGATGACCCTGGCAGCAACATGATGAAATCGTCCCATGCACACCAATTTCCTGTTGCAGGAGCAGGACACCTTCCTCTCCCTTAGAGTCTGAAGTGCTAAAAGTTGGGGATTTGCCTGATGGCCACTGACACAAAAGCTTAAGCAGAATAAAGGAACCATCATTGACCACAAACCAGGGAAAGATGTTCTCCTACAAGGGGATAAACCTGGCACAGGATATGTGGTCTCTTTAAGAAAAGTATTCCAGGTCCAATGTCCATTCTTAATTTCCCTGGGGTGAGGGATATCTAAAAACTGCATGCATGAGATTGCCTTAATGACAACTATTCCATCTTTTAGGGGGTAGATACATAAAGTATTAGCCATAAATGCATTTGTTTCAAAGAAGCAGGAATGCCTTTTATGTAAGTAACCAATTTTGACTCAGTTCTTAGTGGATGGTCAATTGGCACTAGTTATAAGCAATTATACATTTATCACATGTTTAACATGGGTTTAAGTACCAACTTTCTGTTTTATAAGTAGAAATATTAAATAAAAACTTGGCTGGAAATGTTTGGTTTTTATTTTGAAGTTATATACAATGTAACTTTATATACAATTTGTAAACAAATCTACCTTTAAAATTTGGGCAGAGAAATCTTAGAAAAAAAAATCTTGGAGAGTTTTATTTAACAGCCCTTATTTGTCTATTTCACTATTTCCAAGAAGAAAGGAACATAATCATGAGTTAAACAGTATTAATATAACATTGGATCAGTAATAGAAAACACGACAGAAGATCACTTGATTCAATGCAATGTTCACTAATATTAACCCTAAAATGATAAGTAACAGCAAAGTTTATCAAATATAACCCATGAGTCTATATTTATAATTGCTCTTAGATTTCTCTCAGAATTCATTCATATTTTAACTACTTATTTCTCAAGAAATGAAATAAATTTTTAGTTGGTATTCCACTTAAAATTTTTTCATTCTTTTATTTTATAATGTAATTTAAATGAGGTTACTAGTATATGGGTGCTGAATTTATTTTTTCCTAAAATCATGACTGTATGATTCCAACTATAGAAGTGTCTCTATTAAAATATAAAAACACTTTAACTTGCAGTTAGTAGGGATTTTTTTTAAAGATTTTATTTATTTATTTGACAGAGAGAAACACAGCTAGAGAGGGAATACAAGCAGGGGAAGCGAGAGAGGGAGAAGCAGGCTTTCCGCTGAGCAGGGAGCCCAATGCAGGGCTTGATCCCCAGATTCCCTGGATCATGACTTGAACTGAAGGCAGATGCTTAACGACTGAGTCACCCAGGTGCCCCTAGGGATTTTTTTTTTCTTAACAACAATGATTCTTTTATTTCAGAACTTTCTTCTTGCTCATACTGTGTAAAAGGTTCACAAAACAACCTGTTTTTTTTTTCTATTCAAAAAATAAAAATATAACATTTTAAAGAGGTTTTACATATAAGAAAAAAATTGACTGTTATGTCATTAGTATTTTCATGCAATAGAAAGAAAATGGGACAGAATTTGAATTTGGAAAAACATTAGAAACCATGCAATCCACAGCTTTCATTTGGTGAATTAGGACATTGTGCCTCAAAGCCACACAAGGACTCAGACAAAACGGTGAATTAACAGTTCAATATCCATTAAATTTTATCACAGTTTATCTCCAGCCTAAAACTAGTTTATTTTCTTAATTTATATTTGAAATAATAGTAGTATGTGAACAGAGTTCTCAATTTAACACATGGTTAAATCTGAAATACAACCAACAATAACCCATTGCTTTATCATCCACTCTTTCTAAATCCTTGCTTTCTATATTCCCCTCAAAAAGAACAGCACACATGACATTCACTGCTTTAAAAAAAAAAAAAAAAAAAAAAGTGTGTGCGTGGTGGAGGATCGGTGCTGGAACCCAAGTAGCAAAGGATAGAGTCCTAGGAGTAATAGGAAAAGTATTTTAAGCTGAGGCCTCTGATGGTTAAGTAATGTATGCAGACCCATGGATGGAGGAGGAACACCTTTAAGGGCATCAGAAACTTTATCTGACTTCTGTAGATCCACAAAAGTAGAGAAATCATTGCAAAAATAACATCTGTTTTCTTTGTAAAAATATTTTTTTTGTCTTGTAAAACACTATCAGATATATTTTGGCATCATATGCATTTAGGAGATGACACATATAATGGAAAGTGGACAGGACTCAGGGTTAGTCATAAATATGTAAGTTGTTACTTATTGTGACAATTAAGATGTTTTTAACCCCTAAATATGTTTAAAAATGTGTTTAAATAATAGTTTTTTTTTCCTCCTTAAGTTAACATATGCTGATGGGTATTGATAGAGAGGATCCAGGTTTGCTTAATTCCTAAGTTCTCAAGGATCTGTGTTCTCCATCTTTTCTCTGTCATTCTTAGCATTTTTTCAGTTTTATTCATGGAGATACAATATTTAGGCAATTTATCTTCATATCCTAGTGTACAGATGTAAGTATGAAAATATCCGTTTTGACTTACCTTTTTTAAAAAAAAGATTTTATTTATTTATTTGAGAGAGAAACACAACTAGAGAAGTAAAACAAGCTGGAGTAGTGAGAGAGGGAGAAGCAGGCTTCCCGCCAAGCAGGCAGCCCGATGTGGGGCTCAATCCTGGGACTCCAGGATCATGACCTGAACCGAAGGCAGTTGCTTAACCAACTGAGCCACCCAGGCACCCCTTGATTCACCCTTTAACCATAAGAAAAGCCTTCCAAGAAGTTCCCTAAGAATTATGCCCCCTCACTATTCACAGAAATATTTCAGAATGCCCACCATGCAATGGCTAATGAGACCACATGGAGTGGTTTAGCTTTTTCCCACCAGGTTTATAGTATTGAATAAAGCACTACAAAACACTATATTCTCAATTTTTCCAAGGACAGTACATGGTCAGCACCATTTCATATACATGGGAGAAAAGTTACTTTATTACAACAAAATGAATGTCTCAGGTTATTAGGATTTAATTATCTCCCAGAACTCCAGTAGAAAAGAGCTGTTTGTATTAACCATATTTTCTCTGAGTCTGGGATCTGGGGATACAAATGTATTCCCTGACATAAATAATGGCTAAAGTAATTTCAACTAAATTGAGGTTCTATTAGGAAAAAAAAAAGGTGGAGAATGGTTGTGGGGCAGGATATTAACTTTTTTATACATTTGTTTTCTTAAGAATGATATGCAGTGTGTTATACTGTGATATGCCACCCAGATCCTCCTCCTTCAAGACTGAGGGAATTCTTCTTTTTTTTTTTTTTTTTTTTTTTTTTTAAGACTGAGGGAATTAGGGAATTATTTTGCCTGTTGTTGGAAGTGCTGCAGGCAATATCCCTCCACTATCAGACCTCTCTAGGAACTCTAAGAACTCAGCTAAAAAGATTTGTCTCACCAAGTATCAACACACGTTTCCCAGGAAAATTTACCTCTAATGACTGGTTAATGCAGGCAAACAAAGACCTGACCTTCCACCCTAATTTGACACAACAATGAAGAGTTCTGGCTTCAAAGTTTCCTGTGATGTCAGATGAATATTTTGCTGGACTTGTATCATGGCCTAACTATCCCCTTTACCCAGACCTGTTCCCCTGCTTTCCCTTTCAAAGATGATGGCCCCAAGAGCACACCCAAATAAACCTCTGGCATGTTTGCATGCATTTGCAATGGCCTTTTTTTTTTTTTTTTTTAGGTTAAATCTTGGATACCTCTCTCAACCATTTTGTGTCTAAATGTACAAGTGTACAAAGGGGGCCATAATAATATCAAATTTGTGGAAAATGACAAATATATCTGTGTGTATATATATGTATACACACACAACACATACATATATATAGAGAGAGAGAGGTCTTAGTAACTTAGCAACATGTCTGACATATGGCACACACATGGAAATACACAAATGTATACATTAGTGCAGTTTTCTTTAAAAAATATTATTTTAGTATTTTCATTTATATTTAAATAAACTTCAAAGAATATGTGCTTTGCTTATGATGATAAACCCAGTATGTGTCATGTGTCACAGCTAGTAAAATTTGCATCTTAATACAAATCTCCTATTCATTCTGTTTTATATCATTGCCTTTCTTGTTAAAATAAACAACAAAATAGGGCTCCTGGGTGGCTCAGAGAGTTAAGCCTCTGCCTTCAGCTCAGGTCATGATCTCAGGGTCCTGGGATGCAGGCCCCATTAGGGCTCTCTGCTCAGCAGGGAGCCTGCTTCCTCCTTCTCTCTGCCTGCCTTTCTGCCTAGTTGTGATCTCTCTCTCTGTCAAATAAATAAAATCTTAAAAATGAATAAAAATTTAAAAATAAATAAATAAATAAATAAATAGGGAGAAGCACGTGTTAATCAGAAGCTGACAAGAATTCTTAATAAAAACTGTAAATTAGAAAAATCTCTTTCAGACATAAAACACATTTGACTCTAAATTAATTCTGAAAACGAGAAACCAATTAAGCAATTTCCTATAGGAAATTTTAATTGGGTAGCTCAGTCAGTTAAACATCTGCCTTCAGCTCAGGTCATGATCTCAAGGTCCTGGGGTTGAATTCTACATCTGACTCCCTGCTCAGGGAGGAGCCTGCTTCTCCCTCTGTCTGCTGCTCCCCCTGCTTGTGCTCACTGGCTCTTTCCAACAAATAAATAAATAATATTAATAAAAAATTCCTATAGCAAGGTTTTTCCTGTAACGATTCCATTTTTATATTTTATATTTTTACTACTACTGTACTATACATATATCGTTTTGAAAAATCATAATTCAAAATTTGTGTTGATATAAATTATTAAAAGAATTCAATTTCAATTTTGAATAAGAATGTCAGTAAAATTTTGTAAAGAATATAAAATAGTCTAACGATAGCCAAAATATCTAATACCCAGAAGTCATTCTCAAATCAGGTAATTGCCTCAAATGTCAAATCAGTTAATTACCTGATTTCTAATTATTGTACCTGATTTCTAACTATCCATTTATATATACATAATGTAATATATATGTATTAAGCATATGTAAATATCCACACATACATTAATTCTAAGGAGTTATAGGTGAAATAAAGTGGGTTTAGATAAAGGAAAAAAGGGAGATGTTCTAAAATTATATTTTGTTAAATTTTCCAGAAGAATGAAATTTCAAAAAAAAATAGAATAGAATGCATGATGATTAAGTTAAATTCAAGAAAAGTTGGGAGTTAATGTTAATGTTAATTAAGTCTTAATTGGTAAGAGGTAGGCAGATGCTATTTTCAATGTGCAAATATTCTGCCAATTTTATTGACTGCTTTGTAAATAAGATGAGATTGTCTTAGCGTAGGATTGAATTTAAGAGAAAAGAAAAACAGCATTTGCATCAAATGACTTTAACTGGATATAATACAAACTATAGCACTTTATTAGGAGGCTCAAAATGTTTTAGTGCTGTTATGCAAGGTATAAAACTTAGAGATCAGAATTCCTTAGGTCTCAAGATAAGCTTGTAGCTATACCTCATCTGTATAGTTTCAATATAGATGACTACTTGTTATTATCTGGCATTAACCTGAGCCTCTTTATTGAACATCTTATATCCACTGCTTGATTCTTTCACTTTATTCTATCAAATTTGGCATATTACCAGAGCATTTTTACTCATGGTAAAACAGGGTTTCCTGTCCCTTTCATCACTTTTCATTTGCCTACATTTCAATTAAGATAAGGTTTGATTTCCTTGCTCCTTCTCCTCTCTCTGTCCTTCTCAATTCTTCTAATATCTTAGAACTAAAAAAAAAAAACTTTCAAATCTGTCATGAGAATTAGTTCAATTTTAATAAAATAAGTCAATTTTTAATATATATTCTTTCTCTGATACATTTACCAGTTCCTCAAAAATGGTGAGTGTAGAAGAAAGCCAGGGCCATGGACTGAAAAGGAAGAGAAAACAGAAAAGAAAGGGGTATCAAAATCATAAATTGTTATATGCTTTATTCTGAAAGTGAACTGAACGTGAATATCTTTCTCATTTCTGAAAAATAACATCATGTCATCCAGGATATAGAATAAGAATCCAAGTTATAGTGTGGCTTTGCTTTAAACACATAAACTGACAACATTAGGACCTATCATCCCAAAGTTCATGTGAGAGTAGACACTATTTGCATATAAAATCTGGTGATTTTCTTTAAAATTTTTCTCCCCTTTGGCCAACACAAACTTTATTATTATTTTTTCCAATAACCCAGTTGCCTTATCCCTCCTTCCCACTCCAGCAACCCTCAGTTTGTTTCCTGAGATTAAGAGTCTCTTATGGTTTGTCTCCCCACCCTGATCCCATCTTTTTTCATTTTTCCCTCCCTACATCTCACAATTCCCCGCCCTGCCTCACAAATTCCTCATACCAAAGAGATCATATGATAATTATCTTTCTCTGATTAACTTATTTCACTTAGCATAATACCCTCCAGTTCCATCCATGTCATTGCAAATGGCAGGATTTCATTCTTTTTGCTGGCTGCATGGTATCCCATTGTGTGTGTGTGCGTGCGTATACAACTTCCTTATCCATTCATGGGTTGATGGACTTTTAGGCTCCTTCCATACTTTGGCTATTGTGGACATTACTGCTATAAACCTTGGGGTACAGGTGGCCCTTTGGATCACTACATTTGTATGTTTAGGGTAAATACACAGTAGTGCAATTGCTGGGTCATAGAGTAGCTCTATTTTCAACTTTTTGAGGAAACTTCATCAAGGTAAAAAGCTTTTGCACAGCAGAGGAAACAGCCAACAAAACCAAAAGACAATCAACAGAACAGAGAAGATATTTGCAAATGACATATCAGACAAAGGCCTAGTATTTAAAATCTATAAAGAACCAATCAAACTCAACATGCAGAGAACAAATAATCCAATCAAGAAACTACATCTTAAACTCAACAAATACCGTATTGTACTATCCTCACATCATAGTATCCTAGCACACCATAATATACATATATGGAACTCATAATGTCTTCTTCATTGCTACCCAAACATACATGAATCATGGAACACAGCACTACAAAATCTCTACCTAAACAAGTTTTGCAACCCCTAAAATATTTTCAATATGTCTTTTTTTGTTTTTTATCTCACTCCACATTTTCTCTAATGTAGTTTTTCTTTAAGCTCATGATTCTTTATTAGTTCTTTTATTTTTAACAATTTATCCTATAAAGTTCGGTCTAAGATAAATCCTTTGTGCCATAATTTAAGTATAGCTCATCACTAAAAATGTTTATAAAACTATTTGCATGAAAAGTGAGGGAGGATAAAAGACATAGTATTTGCATTCTATAAATTTGTGATTTAAGAACCCTAAAATATTTTGCTTTAAATTTCTATTACTGATTTTATTTTCTCATTACTTTAGAAATGGAAATTGATTTGATTTTCATTAACAGAAACTGAGGTTTTAAAGACATTAACTCTCAAATATTTTGGCCAGGTACACAAAAAGTAATTGTATACCTAGCAAATAGTACACAAAACATAATTGTACCTAGCAAATGTAGAATCAATGTGTGTGTTTAAAGGTATCCCTATCCCATGCTAAATATTTTGCAAGCAGTTGTCCGATTTTCTTGTATTGTAAGTCTATTCTAAATCTTCAGGGAACATGTATTCTTGGATGTTATAGGTCAGTCATATTTGTTGAAAGTGCTTCTTGGTTTTACTAATGGCTTTTCCAGTTTGATGTTATAACAACTGTGAAGTAATTCTCATAGTACTTTGTCAAGTAGAAGGCATTAGAGCTGACCATAGGGAAGAAAAAAAAATGAAACACTGTCTAAACCAGACAACACTTCAAATTAAGATTTTGTGAAGAATAAAGGTCATCGTATGAATAACAAGACAATTGACATCATTCAAAATATATTGAAGCATAACAATCCTTCATCAGATCTGTCCTGTAAATTTTCTCTCCCAGTTTGTGGCTTTTTTTCTCATTCTCTTGACATTGCCTTTCCAAGAGCAGAGTTTTTTAATATTACTGAAACCCAACTTTTCAACTATTTCTCCCACAGGCTGTTTCTTCAGTGTTGCATTGAAGAAGTCATTGCCATATCCAAAGTGAACTTCTATATTATCTTCTAGGAATTTCATAGTTTTGCAATTTACATTTAGGTTCATGACACATTTTAATTTGATTTTTGTTAAAGGTGTGAGACCTCTTCTAGATCTATTTTTTTTTTGCATGTTGAAAGACCATCTTGGCTTCTTTTTCAATGATTAATTGACTATATTTATGTAGATCTATTTTTATCTACAAATATTTTTGTCTATTCTTTCACTGATACCACATTGTCTTGATTACTGCAGTTTTATAGTTAAGTCTTGATATTGGTTAGTATCAATCTTCCCATTTTAAACTTTTTCTTCGATACTATATTGGCTTTTGCATCTGTTATCCAAAATATACAAAGAATTCTTACAATGCAACAATTAGAAAACAAATAACCCAATTTAAAATGGGCAGAAGACCTTAATAGACACCTTACCAAGGAAAATACACAGACAGCAAATAAGCATATGAAACGATGCTCCATACCATTTTTCATCAGGTAAATGTAAATAAAACAAGAATAAGACACCACTACACACCTAATAAAATGGCACAAATCGAGGACACTGGCAACATCAAATGCTGGTGAGGATGTGGAGCAAAAGGAACTCATTCATTCATTCATTCATAACTGATGGAAATTAAAATGGTACAGTCACTTTGGAAAAGAGTTTGGCAGTTTCTCACAAAATTAAACATACTCTTACAATATGATTGAGAAATCACACTCCTCATCATTTCCTAAGAGTTAAAAACTTATTTCCACACACAAAAAGACCCTATGCATAGATGTTTATAACAGTTTTATTTAAAAATGCTAAAACTTGTAGGCAACCAAGCTGTCCTTCAGTAGATGAATGGATAAGTAAACTGTGGTACGTTCAGATACTGGAATATTATTCTGTGCTAAAAATAAATTAGTATTAAGGCATGAAAATAAAGGGAACTTGAAAGTATATTCCTAAGTGAAAAGACATATTATGTTGATTCCAATTATATGACCGTTTGGAAAAACAAAACTATGAAGACAGTAAAAAGATCAGTGGTATACAGGAGTTGGCTGGGCAGGGAGAGAGAATAGCAGAAGCACAGACAATTTTTAGGACTGTGAAAATACTCTGTATGATACCACAGTGATTGATAAATGTCATTTTTCATTTGCCCAAATCTGTAGAGTGTACAACACCTAGAGTGAACTGTAATATAACGTATGGATTCCAGTTCATTATGATGTGTCAATGTAAGGTCATTGATTATAATAAATGAACAATGTGGTAGAGGGATACTGTGCAACAGGAAATACTATGTATGGTGTGGAGGCAAAGAATGTATGATAAATCTCTGTATCTTCCCCTCAATTTTGTTGTGAACTCAAACCGCTTTAAAAAGTTGTCTTAATTTAAAAAATATTTTGAAGGTGGTATATATTATCCTATAGAATAATTCCTCTACTTTTATCTACTTTGAATGTTAAATTATTTTAATTTATATTTTCTTTTACTCCCAATCAACTTACATCTTTATTCTAGTGCTCTGTTTGATTCTGTATCACTGCAATTAGCATTCCTTTTCCAGTTGATATCCTTGCAAATCCCTTTTTTATTAAGAGACTAGATTAGAGTTTTTTTTTTCTCAGAATCATTTTTTATATTACACTTTGTTCAATATCTTTTGGCTTTCTCACCATCATCAATATTCAAAATTTTAGTTTTTATTTTTCCCCACAATATTTTGGCATTAAAATTGTATTCCCAATGAGTATTATATTTTATTCAGGATATATTTTTTTCATTAAAACTGATTTCATCAAAATTATAGTAAGATATGACCTTACACCTATCAGTATGGCTAGAATCAAAAAGGCAAGAAATAACAAGCATTACTGAGGACGTGAGGGGAAGGGAACCCTTGGACACTATTAGTGGAAATGTAAATTGGTGCAGCCATTGTGCAAAAGAGTATGGAGGTTCTTCCAATAATTAAAAACAGAAAATACTACACAATCCAGTAGCTTCACTACTGGGTATTTACACAAAGAAAATAAAAATGATGATTTGAAAAGATACACACTCCTATGTTTAGTACAGCGTTATTTACAATAGCCATATTATGGGAGCAACACAAATGTTCATCAATAGATAAATGGATAAAGAAGATTTGTGATATATATAACAGAATATTACTCAGCTATATGAAATTTTTCCATTTGCAGCAACATGGATGGATCTGGAGAATATTTTGCTAAGTGAAAGAATTTAGACAGAAAAAGACAAATACCAGACTCTATAGAGAACAAACTGGTAGTTCCCAGAGGGTGGGGGAATTGGTGAAATAGGTGAAGGGGATTAAAAGGTACAAACTTCCAGTTACAAAATAAATAAATCATGGGGATGAAAAGTACAACATATGAATATAGTCAATATTATAGTAATGTTTGATGAAGGCAAGATGGTGACTGTACTTATCATGGAGAGCATAGAATAATATATAGAATCACTGAATCATTATACCTGAAGTTAATAGAACATTGTAAGTCAACTATTTTTCAATAAAAATAAATTAAATTTATATTTTTCAAGTATGCCTTCCACTAGCTGTTCTCACCAAGAATATTATAATAGTCACTAACTGGTTGTCTGTCCTGAGTATTCTTTTTTCCAGTTCATTTTCCATTGTAGTCACAGTGAGATTTTCAAACAGAGATGAAATCACAGGCAGCCCTGCCTCCTTGGACATGCTCAATGGTTTTATACTGCTCTTGTCATAAAGATCAGGTTCTTGGCATAGTTTGTTTTGTAAGATGCTGTGTTGTTTAACTATTTCCAGATTTTCAGTCATCTATCAACACATCCCTCTTGATTTCCAAACCCATGATATTCTGGCTTCCTTTAGTTTGTCTAAGTCACCATGGTCCCTCTACTTGTGTTTCTACTGTGACACCAATTTCCATATTTTTCCCTCTATTAACTAACACTTGTCTTTCACATCTCAGCTTAAATACCTGCTCTCACCTAATGTCCTGATTGAGATTATATTCGTTTATATTTCTATATTTTATTCCTATCATCCTGCATAGTGCCTAGTATTGAGCAGCCTGGCAATAAATATTATTTAAGGGAATGAATAAATATTCCTAACATGACACTTTCACCTGGTCCCTTTTATCTGTTTAGAATAATGTGTCCCAAATAATACCCACCTGTAAGAATCATACTCTTCTTCTATATGCTAACTCAAATGTTACTTCTTCCATTATTCTACTCAGCCCCTCAGCTAGAGGCAATTTCTTCCTTCCTTAATGTGAAATGTACTTTTTTAGTGGTGAAAGCTATTATATCCTCCTTAATGAGAAACACCAACATCAAAGTTTTTTAAAAGAAGCTTAGGCACCTGAGTGGCTCAGTGGTTAAAGCCTCTGCCTTTGACTCATGTCATGATCTCAGGGTCCTGGGATGGAGGCCTGCACTGGGCTCTCTGCTTGGCAGGAAGCTTGCTTCCTCCTCTCTCTCTGCCTACTTGTGATCTCTCTCTCTGTCAAATAAATAAATAAAATCTTAAAAAAAAAAAAGCTTATCTTCCTAACTTCCATAACATTTAGCATGATTCCTAACATTTCATGTCAATATAATCAATATTATGTCATCAATATAAATTCATTGTGCATATATTATTCACCCAGATAATTATATTTGCAGGTTTTTTTTATTTTTTAAAGATTTTATTTATTTGACAGAGAGAAATACAGCCAGAGAGGGAACACAGGCAGGGGGCATGAGAGAGGGAGAAGTAGGCTTTCCCGATGAGCAGGGAACCCGATGTTGGACTCGATCCCGGATCTCTGGGATCATGACCTGAGTGAGCCTGGATCTCTGGGATCATGACCTGAGCTGAAGGCAGTCACTTAACCAACTGGGCCACCCAGGCACCCCTCTTTTCACATGTCACAGATGAGGAACCTAGGGTTAAGAAATGTCAAATAATTTGCTCAAGGTTGCTGTACAGTTCGCAACATAAAAGGAAACAAACACACAAGCCAGCATCTATTTTGACCTCATATTATACTACAAAGAGATATTTGAAAAATTTCTCTATATAAAGCGAATAAACTTTATTGTATGGGATAATTTACTTAATTGGTATTATTTACCATTTATTTCAGTCAATTTCTTATGTAATATAAATTTTGGGTAAACTTCCCTATCCTTGGTTTGAATTTCACAGTTCTATAAACTTTAGACCTGTAAAACACTTCTAAAGATCTCTAAAGATGTTGAAAAAAGTTAAAACCAATTGATAGAGGCACTTACCCTTGTATCTGTTTCCTTGGGGTTTCTGCTTCCATTTTATCTGTAGTCCTTCTTGTAAAACTATGTCAGTCTAACACAAAATCATGTGTGAGTGCACACATATGTTCAAATTACAATTGTAACCATTGCAGAAAAAAAATCACCATAAATAATTTATGAAGATTTTTGTTAATAGAAATTGCAAAAGAGAACATTGGAGACTACCAAAAATAACCCTTCCTCAAATCTCCTTCAGTCCTTATCAGTCTCCTTCATCCCTATATGATGACTTCCACTGTACTTTCATTGTCTGTCACATTCCATTGTCTTTTTGAACAATAACAAATTTATCGTTATGCACAGAACTTCTAGTATAAGATGTTAAAATAATACAAGTATATATATATAAATATTTGCCTTGATTCAATCATTTATTTGGTCAACTGGTTAATAACTAAATATAGTTAATATTAAAAAAAACTTTTAATCATCCTTGCAATAGTAATGAAGCAATGATATATGAAATCGATGAATATAGTCACAAGGAAATATAGTTTTAATTACCTTTGGCAATATTTGTTACCTAAGAAATACCAACTGGAGAAACTACATTTAACACATCTTTTCAACTATATTATTAAAATTGAAAAAAATGCAATATAAAGTATACACCTTTTCATTGATTACGTTTTTCTCTACACTTTATTGTAGTTAATGAAATTTCTAGTAGTTCATTAATAGTCTTTAATGTATAACATCTGACTTAGTCATGAATGGACAGAGTAAAAGCTTCAAAATATTATAACCTAATTCTTGATTTTTAAAAATAATTTTGAAACCTGGTATTTCCCTATAAGAAGGATAATTTTAATATACTTAAAAACATTATTGTTAAAAAACTACCAATAATATTTAGAAAATGTCAGGGAATTCAAATATGATTTTTGTTCTACTGTTTACTCTATAGACCCTGTTATCAGTATTCTTCATAATATAGGTAATTTTATAGTAATATACCAAATATTTTTTGTTTGTTTTTAAAAGTCAAATATACCAAATATTTTTGAGGATATGAAAAAACATACCACATAAAATCAAAATTCAAATTTGTTTCTACTTTCTGTCTCTTCTCTTAAAGAAGTTTGATTATTTCTGCATGTTCATTTGTGTTTGTGTGTGTGTGTGTGAGCATGTGCATGCACACATATGTATGTTATGTTTTTTATTTGTTTGTTTCAAGTTTTTATTTAAATTCAAGTCAGTTGACATACAGTGTAATACTGGTTTCAGGAGTAGAATTTAGTGATTCATCACTTAAGTAGAATATCTGCTGCTAATTACAATAAATGCCCTCCTTAATCCCATCACCTATTTAACCTACCCCTCCACTCATTTCCTGTCCAGCAACTCTCAGTTTGTTCTCTATAGTTAATAGTCTCTTATGGTTTGCCTCTCTCTCCTTTTTTTCCTCCTCCCTATGTTCATTTGTATTGTTCCTAAATTTCACATATGAGTGAAATTGTATGGTATTTGTCTCTCTTACTTCACTTAGCTTAATACACTGTAGCATCCATATTGTTGCAAATGGTGTATACTGTGTTTCATGTGTTGATAGAATGAATTGCATACCTCAAGCACTGTTAAATAGCTAAATAACTATGAATGTATGTATAACCCTAAACTCTAACTCTTTTTTTTTTTTTTTTTGCCTCTACTTTATACAGGATCCCAATTCCTGAAAATGTCATTCACATTTGCTGTCGAGTCACCAGAAGTTTTGCCAGACATTATCATCATGCAGCTGGAAACAATGTGCTTCCTCTCTGGCTCTTTCCATTATTATCTTCCCTTAAAATGATCATTCCTGGAAAAGCTAATTGTGCATTTGTTCAACATCACTGTTGTACCTGCCCATTTAAGAACATGCTTGATAACAAGTCACTATTGCCTATTTGTGAAGAGTTAGGATAATGCCATGTGTAAGGATAAAATGACACTATTTTCTTTTTTCTTTTATTTTTTCAGTGCTCCAAGATTCACTGTTTATGCCTGACACCCAGTGCTACATGCAATACATGCCCTCAGTACCCACCAGCAGGTTCCCCCATCCCCCAACCCCCTCAGTTACTTTCTGAGTCCAAAGTCTCTCATATTTCATTTCCCTCCCCAAATTACCCTACTTCCCATTTCCTTTCCTTCTCCTACTGTCCTCTACAACCCCTTATGCACCACAAGTAAGTGAAACCATGTGATACTTGACTTTCTCTACTTGGCTTATTTCACTCAGCATAATCCCTTCCAATCCAGTCCATGTTGCTACAAAAGTTGGATATTCATCCTTTCTGATGGAGGCATAGTATTCCTTTGTATATATGTACCACATCTTCTTTATCCATTCATCTGTTGAAGGGCATCTTGGCTCTTTCCACAGTTTGGCGATTGTGGCCATTCCTGCATGAATATTGGGGTACATATGGCCCTTCTTTTCGCTACCTCTGGATCTTTGGGATAAATACCCAGTAGTGCAATTGCAGGGTAGCTCTATTTTTAATTTTTTAAGGAATCTCCACACTGTTATCCAAAGCGACTGCACAAACTTGCATTCCCACCAACAGAATAAGAGGGTTCCCCTTTCTCCGCAGCCTCTCCAACACTTGTTGTTTACTAACTTGTTAATTTTGGCTATTCTGACTGGTATATGGTGGTATTTCAGTGTGGTTTTGATTTTAATTTCCCTGATAGCTAGTGATAATGAACATTTTTTCATGTGTTTGTTAGCCATTTGTATGTCTTCTATGGAGAAGTGCCTCTTCATGTCTCCTGCCCATTTTTTGATGTGTTCATCTTCTTTTGTGGATGTTGAGTTTGAGTAGTTCTTTATAGATCTTGGATATGAGCCCTTTGTCTGTAGGGCCATTTGCAAATATCTTCTCCCATTCCTTGGTTTGCCTCTTTGTTTTGTTGACTGTTTCCTTTGCTGTGCCCAGGGATGCAAGCCTGGTTCAACACTCGCAAATCAATCAACATGATAGAAAAAAATCAATGAGAGAAGAACCACAGGTACTCTCAATTGATGCAGAAAAGGCATTTGACAAAACACAACATCCATTCCTTATTAAAACCCAGGGGGGCGCCTGGGTGGCTCAGTTGGTTAAGCAACTGCCTTCGGCTCAGGTCATGATCCTGGAGACCCAGGATCGAGCCCCACATCAGGCTCTCTGCTCAGCCAGAAGACTGCTTCTCCCTCTCTCACTCCCCCTGCTTGTGCTCCCTCTCTCGCTGTTTCTCTCTGTCAAATAAATAAAATCTTATATATAAAAAAAAAAAACTCTTCTAAGTATAGGGATAGAGGGAACATTACTCAACCTCATAAAATCTATCTACAAAAACCCCAGAGCGAATATCATTCTCAACAGGGAAAAACTGACAGTGTTCCCTCTGAGATCAGGAACAAGACAAGGATGCCCACTCCCACCACTATTGTTCAACATAGTTTTAGAAGTCCTAGCAACACCAATCAGACAACAAAATAAATGAAAGGTATTCAAATTGGCAAAGAAGAAGTCAAACTCTCTCTCTTTGCAGATGGCATGATACTCTATGTGGAAAGCCCAAAGACTCCACCCCCAACCACTAGAACTCATACAACAATTCAGTAATGTGGCAGGATACAAAATCAATGCACAAAAATCAGTTGTGTTCTTATACACTAACAATGAAAATATAGAAAGGGAAGTCAGAGAATCGATTCCATTTACTATATTCCATTTACCTATTTAACCTACCCCTCCACTCACTTCCTGTCCAGCAACTCTCAATTTGTTCTCTAAAGTTAATAGTCTCTTATGGTTTGCCTCTCTCTCCTTTTTTTGCTCCTCCCTTAGGAATTTGTGGGTCCTAAGAATACCTAGGAATAAAGATACCTAGGAATAAACTTAACCAAAAAGTTAAGAATCTGTACTCAAGGAACTACAGAACACTCATGAAAGAAACTGAAGACACAAAAAGATGGAAGAGCATTCCATGCTCATGGATCAGTGTATGTTTTATTACTATTATAAACTGACCTTTAATTATATTATTAATGGAGCTTATGTACTTTGATTCTTTGTGATGAGTGTTTATAAGGATTGGCAATAAATACTAGATTTAAATAGTCTCTGAGTTTTATTTTACAAGGTTTCAATTAAAATATTTAGTGACAGTACAGTACTCTGCCATTAGTATAAAGACTTTTGGATTCACAGTATTCATCTCTAATAAATTCTGAGATTTGGAAATAATTTCATCTAAAATTCAGAATTGAGATTATAAGATATGTCATTCTGTATTGAGAAAAAAGGTTTCTGGAAAAGGACATTAGAAAAAATAAATAAAGTTACAAAATAATATGTAAAAGAAATAAGAAAGCTAAATATTAAAATATAAATAGTTAAAATTATTGAAGTGGAAAATATTAAGCTATTAAAAAATAAGAAAATACAAGCATGTGAAAAACTTTTTGATAAAAGAAAGAAAGTAAAAGAGAGGGAGGTGAAGAGGGAGAGAAACAAGGAAAAAAGAGAGATGAAAGAGATAAGAGAGAAACAGGGAAAGTGGGTGAGAATAGAATAATGAAGGTAAGGAAGTAGGGACAGGTAGGAAAGGAAGAAAGATACATATAAGAGAAATTTTAAAAGTTAATTTAGAACTGTATCTATAGAAGAGTTGCATAGAATCTAGAAAGAAAAGTAATGTATTTAAGGATAATAATAGAGATTAATACTGACCTTTTAGAGGAAAAAAAATATTTAATACATGCTCCCAAGAGAGTTAACTATAACAATATAGTAAAAAATTTAAATTTTGAAGAAAAGTGAAAGTAAAATACATTTTTATAAAGAAGTAAAAAGGCTCATTAGGTAAATATCATAGAATAATACATACATTCACAAAAAGTGATGAGAAGCAACATAAAGTATATATTAATGGCATTTATATTTTTATATACACATAAGAAATGCCATGTGTACTGTATTGATTCTTAAATGATAGAGTAAATTCAGAGAGGTGAGGCAATTTGTTCAAGTATTTCCTCAAGCAGGCTGGGGGATCAGAAGCAATACCTGTAAAATTTTTATCAAGTATAGTATACCTAGGCATTTTTTTCTTCTTTTTTATTTTCTCTCCTCTCCTCCCTTCTCTTTCCTCTCTTTCCTCTGTTGCAGCAGAAGCAGCAACAGGAACCAGGAACAGAGACCTAAGGGCAAGGAGATGGTGAAAGGAAGAAGAAGAAGAAAAGGGATGGGGACGGGAGGGACAAAGTGGATCATGTCCAAACAGTGCCGATTTTATTCAGGGTTACAAGCCTTTATATAGTGAACAGTGATAACATCCATAGCGGAAGGGTCACAGCAAGGGTTTTACAACTTCCTTCCATACCCCCACAGTTCCCCTTATCTCCTTCCCAAACACCAGTAACAGACCCCATTGCTCCAATTCTCTTATTTCCTCCTAAGCTATTAGTTAAACCTTGCACATATTTAACTGTCCTTTGTCTCTCCTCTCTCACAAAAGCAGGGGCCCAGACAGGTGGGTACTAGGAGTTTTGCTCAACTATTAACTCTTGCCTAGCCCAGGCGAAAACGTCCAGGCTGGTGAGTTCAGGAGCTCTTACTCAACTGTTGATGCCATCCTGGCTCTGGCTCCCCACATTCCTCCTCCTCTCCCCTGCCCTTACTTCTCCTCTCCTTTTTTTTTCTTCTTTTATTTTCTCTCCTTTCTGTCTTTCTGTTTTGTTTTGTTTGCCTCTGTAAAGGTTTTATTTTAGATAGTATCAGAATTACAAAACCCAGTAATTTGATACATTCATTCTTAAAATATATTTAACACTATAGTTTTCCAGCCTATGATCATTATTATTTCCCATGTTTACAGCACATTATTTGAGAGCTTCATTTTTAAAGTAAACCATAGTTGTTTGTCTTCTTCTTCTTCTTCTTCTTCTTCTTCTTCTTCTTCTTCTTCTTCTTCTTCTTCTTCTTCTGTCTTAGGAAGTTATAAAATATGTTAAAGATGTTTGAAAATAATATTTACTGATGACATTGTTTTCTGTTAGTTCAGCTTTAGTAACTGATGAAATTCTGGAACTCATTAAGTGTTTCAAAATAGTCAAGAATAAAACGTTTTAAATAAGAAAACATCAGTAAAGTATACAACTAATGCCAGCTAAAATAGAACCTAATTTATTTTCCTGACAGGAAATTATGCTGTTTCATCATTATTGAATAGATTTGTGTAATTCCTTTTTTATTCTAGTAGCCAGATTTGAATTTACACAGTATACTTTTTTATAACTTAAACACAGTACTCTGTAAATATTTCAGTTGATATATCTATGTTGTCATAGAGTACCAACTGCTTTGCCTAGAAAAGGCAAACATGCAGATGAGGCAAAAGAAAGCTAGATCTAAATTATCACATTTAAATACTCTTCTAAACAATGAATTCATTTATTCAGAATGTATAAGCTAAATCTTATAGTTTTGCAACATTCTTGAAGAATTTATTAGAAAAACTCAATATTTTTTTATACAACTTTAAATCTCCTAGATACAACAATTGCACAGATTTGTACTGTTTCCAATTTTGCGTCAGTTGATAATACTTATAATGTTTTTTATTATTCTTTTTAAATTTTATTTATTTGACAGAGAGATCATAAATAGGCAGAGAGAGAGAGATTACAAATAGGCAGAGAGAGAGGAGGAAGCAGGCTCTCTGCTGAGCAGTGAGCCCGACATGGGGCCTCAATCCCAGGACCCTGAGATCATGACCTGAGCCAAAGGCAGAGGCCTCAACCCACTGAGCCACCCAGGCACCCATGTTTTATATTATTCTTAATACCAAGTATATTTTGCCATTCATCATTTTCCTCGTTAAGTTTTACTGTTAAAATCCAGAAAAGAGTTCATCAATATAACCTTGGGTATGTATGCAATTAGATTTGCATATTTTTTTTTCATTCAAACATTAAGAGATGTAATTCTCTTTAAGTGGTCTCACTCTTCCTTGACTGTCTTCCCTAACCTCATTCTTTATCTCCATGTTATCACTGATAATTCTTAAAATATACACCATATTCTTATATGGGCAACATTTGGATACATGGTGAATACTAAAACAGAGGAAAAGTATGATAAAATAAAGATCTAAGGAGTGACAATGTCTGGTAAAAGACAAGAAAGTGGTAACACTTTATGAAAAAGTCTATGTTTTTAAGATAAGAAAAAAATGTATTCAAAATTGATGTTTCACTATATAAAACTAACTATTTTTAGGTGAGTCTTTATCATGTGCTAAATTCATATAAACAGTTGAGGTTTTTGATATTTTACTGTTCATATTTCTTTGTCTGCTGTGGCAATAATTAAACACTATTCTGCGTATAATTGTTAATATATTTTAATGGCAGTGTGTGTTTCTTTTTATTTTTTAATTTTTTGACTCTTCAGTTGTATTTGTTCATTCAAGTAAAGTTTATGAACTATTTCACAAAACTTTGAATATATCATTGGAAACTATTCAAATTATAATTTCATAGATTATTTTTAGAAGATAATCTTCCATTAAAAAGTATACAGAACATGAGTTTTACATGCTGGAAAGTAGTATGTTCCTCCATTTGTTTCCAGATTATTTTTTCAGTTCTAAGTAAAGTCTTTTCTATGTAGGTATATTAATTTTATTCCAGTAATTTATCTTTTTCTCCCTACTGTTGCCTATGGAATAATTTTATTTGGCTACATGGACATCACTGCATATGTGATTATGATATTCACCCTAAATAAAATTCATGTATTATTTGTAAAGATTTTTAAAATAGTTTTCTTGTATTCTTTAGGTAAGAGATCTTAGAATAGATGATGATGATGATAATGATGATGATGATTACTATTATTATTATAGAGTGGGAGGGGAAGAGGGAGAGAGAATACTAAGTTCTACACCTAGCATGGGGCTCAATGTCACCAAAAATATATATATAAAATCCATTCAAATTATCCCTCATAAATGAAGATACCACTTCAGGCCAGAAATTTTAACTGCAGAATTCTACCAAACATTTAAAGGAGGATTAACTAAGATTTATACAGTATTTCCTCCATCCTGGCAAATAAAAAGAAACACTGCCCATTGCATTTTCTAAGGCTGTTATTACCCTGTTACCAAAAGGAGAGAAGCCAATACAGCAAAACAAAACAAAACAAAACAAAACAAAACAAAACAAACTACAGAAGAATATTACTCATGAGCTTCTATGATAAATTCATTTAAAAATATTAGTGAATCAAATCCAATAACATATAAATATAATTTATATATGATGACAAGTGGAATTTGGTCCAGGAATGCAAAGCTGGTTCAACATTAGAAAATCTATCAATGTGGGGTGCCTGAGTGGTTCAGTTGGTTGTGTCCAATTCTTGATTTTGGCACAGGTGGTGATCTCAGGGTTGTGAGATAGAGCCCTGCATTGGGCTTCATCCTGGGCATGGCACCTGCTTAAAATTCTTTGTCTCCCTCTTCTCCTCCCTCAAACCCCACTTTAGAAAAAAAAAAAGATAAAGGAAGAAAAATAAATAAAATGAATGTAACCAAACACAAAAGGCTAAAGAAAAATTATAATCATATCAATTGAGTAAATTGATATTTAACAAATTTAACAAAATCCAACAAACAATTAACATTCTTAAAGAACAAAAAATAGAGGGGAATCCTAATAACTTCATGAAGGTACAACATGTGCAGAGAACCTGTTGCTAAGTGGTTAAAAACTTAATGCTTTCTCCCTAAGATCTCTCTAAGGTTTAGAAGAAAAGAAGGAAAAAAAAAAAAAAAAAAAAAGAAGAAAAGAAGGATGTTTTTTCTGAAGAAGGATGTTTGCTTTTATCCAACATTGTTCATTTTAATGAATTTGTTCTGACATGGTGTTTTGCTTTGTTTTATCTTATTTTTGTTTTTGGTTTGGTTGAGTCTTTAGGATTTTTTACATATAGTATCAGGTCATTTGCAAACAGAGATAATTTTACTTCTTCTTTACTGGTTTGGATGCCTTTTATTTCTATTTCTCATCTAATTGCCCTGGCTAAGACTTCCAATACTATGTTAAATAGCAGAAGTAAGAGTGGCTAACAGATTTTAGAGGAAAAGCTTTAAGTCCCTCCTCCAAATAAATTCACACATTTGTAGTCAAGTAAGCTTCACCAAGGGTGCCAATAATATACAATAGGAAAGGATAATCTCTTCAACAAATAGTTCTGAGAAAAACAGATATCTACATGCAGAGAATGAAACTGGACCTTTGCCTCACACCATACACATAAATCTACTCAAAGGATTAGACTTAAACATAAGACTCAAAATCATAAATCTACTAGAAGAAAACATAGGAAAAAAAAAGCTTTATGAGGAGAGGGTCAAGATGGCGGAAGGCCAGGTGACCGCATTTCAGGGAGTTCCCTGAAGAGAGCTGAATTCCAACAAAAAAAACACTACAAGACCACCGTGAACACCCATGAAACCAGCCTGAAATGTGATATTTCCCACTTCTGGACCGCCACGAGAGACAAAGAACATCGGCAAAAAGGTAGAAACAAATTGGAGGGT
>PITA01020577.1:0-34520 GCA_004023965.1 Spilogale gracilis | reverse complement strand
AGTCTTGAACCACCCTTGCATCCCTGGGATAAAACCCACCTGGTCATGGTGGATAATCTTTTTAATGTATTGTTGGATCCTGTTAGCGAGGATCTTGTTGAGATTCTTGACATCCATTTTCATCAGTGATATTGGTCCACAGCAACTTCTTTCAAGACACATCTCCAAAGGCAAAGGAGACAAAAGTGAAAATGAACTTCTGGGACTTCATCAAAATAAAAAGCTTCTGTACAGCAAAGGAAATAGTCAACAAAACAAAGAGGCAACCCACAGAATGGGAGAAGATATTTGCAAATGGCACTACAGACAAAGGGCTGATATCCAAGATCTATAAAAACTACTCAAACTCAACATCCAAAAAGAAGATGAACACATCAAAAAATGGGCAAGAGACATGAAGAGGCACTTCTCCATAGAAGATATACAAATGGCTAACAGACATGTGAAAAAATGTTCAGCATCACTAGCTATCAGAGAAATTCAAATCAAAACCACACTGAGATACCACCTCACACCAGTCAGAATGGCCAAAATTAACAAGTCAGGAAACAACAAGTGTTGGAGAGGCTGCGGAGAACAGGGAACCCTCTTACACTGTTGGTGGGAATGTAAACTGGTGCAGCCGCTTTGGAAAACAGTGTGGATATTCCTGAAAAAACTAAAAATAGAGCTACCCTATGACCCTGCAATCGCACTACTGGGCATTTACCCCAAAGATACGGATGTAGTGAAAAGAAGGGCCATATGTATCCCAATGTTCATCGCAGCAATGGCCACAATCGCCAAACTGTGGAAAGAGCCAAGGTGCCCATCAACAGATGAATGGATAAAGAAGATGTGGTACATACATACAATGGAATACTATGCCTCCATCAGAAAGGATGAATATCCAACTTTTGTAGCAATATGGACTGGACTGAAAGAGATTATGCTAAGTGAAATAAGCCAAGTAGAGAAAGTCAAGTATCACATGGTTTCACTTACTTGCAGTGCATAAGGGGTAACCTAGAGGACAGTAGGAGAAGGAAAGTAAATGGGAACCAGGGTAATCCAAGGAGAGAAACGAAACAACAGAGACTTTGGACACAGAAACAAACTGAGGGACTTGGAGGGAGAGGGGTGGAGGGATGGGAGAGCCTGGTGGTGGGTACTGGGTGCACCTATTGCATGGAGCACTGGGTGTGGGGAATGGGGAATGAATCTTGGAACACTGGAAAAAAAATTTAAGTAACAATAAAAAAAAGTTTAAAAAATGATATATTTTTCATGTATTTGCTTGCTTGCTGTTTGTCTCTTCCACTATAATATAAGATCCCCTAACACAAGAACTTATTAACTACTGCATCGTTAGCACCTAGAGCAATATCTGTCCCAGAATAAGTGCTTCATAACAAGAAAATGATAAATGAACAAATAACGTCATCGGTTACATTATGCAATGGCCAAGTATTTATAGGATTACTTTTGCCTGGTAGTAATTATCAATGATAGCAGTTTTTCTGTTGATGATTTTATCTGTTTTTAATCTTAGGAACACTAAGAATATTGTCATAGCTCAGGCTCTCTTTTTGGACTTGGTAGCTGACAAACTTGGAAATCTTGTATAGTGTCAAAGGCAAGGATAAAGGTTTTTATGGTTTGGAGTTTTTAGTTTAATCCCTGATTTAATTTTATGGTCTTACCCTGGTTTTTCCTTCTACTGCTACTGTTTATAACTGATGTCCGATTGCTGCACTTTGGGACTTGGAGTGTGAATGCCTAAGCTACGGTCTTCTGGTTCAAATCCCAGTCTTGCCACTGACTTGTCATGTGACCCTGGGCAAACTATATGACCTTGGCCTGTCTTTTTTTTTTTTTTTAAAGATTTTGTTTATTTGACAGAGAGAAACACAGCCAGAGAGGGAATACAAGCTGGGGGAGTGAGATAAGGAGAAGCTGAGCAGGGAGCCTGATGTGGGACTCGATCCCAGGATCCTGGGATCATGACCTGAGCCAAAGGCAGTCGCTTAACCAACTGAGCCACCCAGGCACCCTGACCTGTGCCTGTCTTGGTATGGTGAAGTACTCAGAATAGTGCCATGCCCTTACTAAGTGCTGTCATGGTGGTGGTTGTGCTGATGGTAAAAGAAACCCATAAATAAATAGAGAGGCATAGAGAAAATAAGCCCAAGTGTTTATAGTGGTTATCTCTATGGGAGGGGTTGTAGAATAATTTTCTTCTTATATTTTTCTGTTGTTTCCAAACCCTTAAACAAACAAACAAGAAAAGCATGTAAAAACAAAAAAGAAAGAAGAGAACAGAAATGGCACATGGAATCCTGGGCTGTTATAACTGAATTTAAAAAACCATATGACAAGAGAATTTACTTTAGTCAAATCTCAAAAGAGCAATGTATGAATCTGTTGGAAAACAATCAACCCTCTGGTTTATCATAAGATATATGGATGGAGCCTACAACTGTGAGAGATACAAAGAAAGATGATTCAATCATAAAGATGACAGTGCCAGTTTATCTCCCTCAAGAATTCCTAAAATTGAAATATGGACATGTAGAAAGATGGTGATGGTCTTATATTTCTTTTATGTCTTCAACCACAACAAATGGTGTTATTTTAGAGTTTTACTCCCATTTTTAAACTTTTACCCATTTATTTTTTTATACCCAGCCTAGTTTTAAATTAGAAAAAATAACATGAGATAAAAATAACAAACAATAAAAGGCACATTTGTAATAAAAGCCACTAGAAGTGTAAGGGTCATTTCTATTGATGATGGGCCATTGGCAGTTGCTGTTCACCCTTCCAGATCTCCCCTTCACCCTGCTCTTTGTCCTGGGACACTGACCTCCATGGAGTTCATCATTTGGGTTCCTTTGCCTTCTGGTTTCTGGCAGTTCTGGCCAATGACCATCCCCAGCAAGTGACTGAAGGGCAAAAAGACAATGAGGTTGGCTCTGTCCCGCAGGGCCTTGGACTGATGGTGGTTATAGTCCTCCACCAAGATCCACAGCTCCTGCCAGTAGCCTGTGCCTACAGCTGCAAGCTCCTTCCATGTTCCAGCAGCTGCTCCCTCTCATTTCTTCTCTAGGCCCAGGATGGAAGGGCTTGCTGGCCCCCAGGTAATACAGCTAACCCTGGCCTCAGCTAGCCCTACAGCATTCTACCATAGATTACTGGTTTCCCTTAACTCTCCCCAGATCTTTATTAATTTCTCCACAGAAACCTTACTTAAAGGTTAGGAAGGTTGACTGATACAGATGGAAATATGCCAGAAGAGAGGCAATGAAGGAAACCAACCAGACATACACAAAACACAGTCCCAAGCCTCCAAGCAGTCAAGTCAAAAAGTAGAGCATGATGGATTCCATGGCTCTTTTTGTTATAACAGATAATCAGGCCTCAGACCCCCTCAGGGACGAAAGTCTGGATCATCCCACTGGCAGAGCAGCTTAAGCCTGAAATGCTGAGAGAAATCTAGAAGGGAGACAAAGGAGGGACAGGTAATGGATTTTCCCTGTGACCTCAGATTCAGCTGCAATTACGGCAACTGCAGCCTCTTGTGTAAGCCCTTCCCACTTCTTGTTAGAGACGCGGCTGTCCACTACCTGGAACATTAACACCTGTATTAGCAGGTGGACCCGTGGGACATGAGTGGATCTGAGAGGTGCAAATGGCGGATTGAACAGGTTTGGTTGTTGTTCCACCCTCATCCTGTGGATAGCTTGAAGCAACATGTCAACTGCCCTTCTCAATTACCTCTATTGGCTTATCTGCCTGGGTCACTGTCTCTAGCACCTTAAGGGAATCTGTTCAGCCCACCTACAGGGCTCCTGCAAATGCCAGGGATGTTACACACCCAGGAATAACTCTCAACCCATGAAGGACAGGTATCAGTGGATAAATACCACAACTTTCTTGTCTCTAATGGAGGTCAATGCTGGGGCATATTCCATTGGTTTCTCAAAAGGTCCCTGGGGGGTTTGAACCGTTGCCCACTTTGGTAAGTCACTCATTATTGCACCTTGTACTAGTTTTGCCCCCTTCCCTGCCTCACTTTCCCTACTTTCTTACTTGTACTCCTTGGGATGACTCCCCAGTAACTTACCTGCACACTCTAGTCCTTGCTTTTCGGTCTGCTTTTGGGAAAACTCGAATTAAGACAGTCTTTTAAAAGTTAAAAACAAAAGCACCAGTAGGGAAGGAAAGGAGACAGAGGTGGTACCCGGGAAACGTGAGTGGGAAGTAAAGAGACCACAGGCACATCTGCACCTGAAGTCCACATCAAAGACTGGAAAGAGGGACAACAGGAAAACAGCTGGGCACAAGATTCCAACTGGGCACACTCTGCTGGGATGGTAGCTTAGGCAGGGCACACTCATGCCTCAAGTTAGAAGAGAAGTGATAGGAAGAATTCCAGGAAATCTCACCAAAGAGAAGGACATGAATACAACAGGCCCCAGGGGACATGGAAACTTTTCATTTATTCACCCATTTATTCATTCACTCACTAAGTATTTACTGATGGCCTACCGCATGTCAAGCATCATTCTAAGCATTGGAGATCCATCTAGGAACAAAATAGAAAAGACCCTGTCCCCATAAAGCTTCAATTCTAGAAGGAAGGTAGACAACACACACTACTAAATCTATATTATGTCAGTCAGCTAACAACTGCTATGAAGAAAAATAAAAGTAAAGAGAATGATAGAATTTGTTTTGCTTTGTTTCTATTTTGTTTTGTTTCAAGATTAAGGGATATATTGGGGATTCATTGATAAGGTAACATTTGGACAGAGACGTGAGCTGAATCAGGAATCAGGAAGCAAACTATGTAATCTAGGAAATGGGCAGGAATAAGGCATGTTGAGTGCTAGGCTCTGTCCTGGACCCAATCCTCCAGTAAGAGATGGATGAAGCAATCAGCTTGATGAGTGTATTCATTTTTTATCAGTGATGTAGCAAACTGCCACAAACTTGGTGGCTTAAACAAGACAAATTTATTATTTGCACTTCTGGAGGTCAGAAGTCTGACATGATGAGTTTCACTGAACTAAAGTCGAAGTGGCAGCAGTTTCCCTTTTGGAGGCTCTAAGGGAACATCCCTTTCTTGCCTTTTAAGCTTCCAGAGGCCACCTGATGCTTTCCCTACATCATGGCCCCCTCCGTCCATCATCAAGGCCAGCAGTGCTACACCTCTCTGATCCTTCTTTTGTCCTCACATCTCCCTCTGACCACAGCCCTGGGAAAGGCTCTCTGCTCTTAAAGATTCCTGTGATTACAATGGGCCCACCCATAACCAAAAATAATCTCAAAATATCCTTTGCCTTAATCACATTTGCAAAGTCCCTTTGTAAAGGTATCATATTCACAGGTTCTGAAGTTTAGAGCATGCATAACCTTGGGGGCCATTTCTCTGCCTGTCACAAAGAGTTTGGAAGAAAGATGTTTGTAGCCTTAGGTTAGCATCTTCCTCTTTTCTGGAAATCTCCTCACAGTAGGAGGAACCCAAGGTTCTTCATGCTTTTATAAGTTTTAAAGGAAAACCTCCCTCCCTTGAGAAGGGCTGTAACCGGCTGGCCACAAGGTCATTGTGACCACGGATCTAAAGTTTTGTCATTCCATGTCCTCCAATTCATCTGTAATAAAATGGATATTTTGGTATTTATTTTGTATTTTGTTTTTTGTTTGTGTTTTATATATTGTTTGATTCTTACATCTACCTCTTAGTTGGTTCTGAACTTGTGTGAGAACGAGAAGCATCTTATTTGTTCAACATCTAAAACCCCAAGAGCAACCATAATTCTACGAATACCACACCAACATCTTTCACTCAATGCATCTAAAACTAAAGGCATTCTCTCTCTTTCAGACTGAGTTTTCTTCCCACGGTCTCTATTTTATTTCTAATAAATTCACCATCTTCCACATCCGGGGTTCAAAGCATGCTCCAGTCAATCATTATGCTTATAGATACGGTCCCCTACTCCTCCTCCACAGCTCTGCTCCACCTCTAATTCAGATCTTTAACATCTCTCCCATGTGTTCTATATGATAACCCCTAACTGGTCTCCCTCTTCTCAAAATTGGCCCCTCCCTCAGCACAGCCATTGCCCTGTCCAAGAATGGCTATCCCAGCAGGATAATGTGACTTCCTTGCTCCAATACCCAATGGGCTTAAAGCATTCAGTAACAGCTATTGCCTCAAAGATCAAGTCTACTCCTCAGATTGGCATTCAAAGCCCTTCATGACATGGACTTGGTATCTAATCATCTTCTCTCACCACCATCCTCTCTCAGTTTATGCCCAGTAATTCTGAGCTAGTTGTATTTGCCCTTACAAGTGCTACCTTCTCATGCCTATCCATTCACAGACTGTTCTTTCTTTAAGGCTCTAAACCACCAAAACCTACCCCACCCAATGTTACCACTGGTCTCCCTGGAAAATGAAGGCAAGGCAACTTAAAATGTTTCTGCAATGATACAGGGTATATAAAAGAAAATAAACAATGAAGCTGAATATCATGCAATTATATGATTTATATTGATCTTATACAATTTATACCATTATTCCTTTACTTTGTTCAAAACTAATAGTTAATGATAGACCTATTCTTCTGTACCATGAAAGATAGAAAAGGAAAAAGGATAACAGCTAAAATGGCAGAAGAAGCAGAGCTAGGTCAAGAGAGCTGGGGTGCCCCATTGCCAAATGTCTCCAGTTGTTTATCCTTGGAGTTTGGCAAAATCCATGGATTCCTGTGTCTAGAAACATAACCAGGTATGATGCTCCACCATGGTTTCCAAGTTCAGCTTTGCCTGAAGAGTGCTTAAAATAGCAAATTCCAGCGCTACCCTCTAAACCTACAGAATCAGACTTTCCAGAAGCAAAATTAGACAGTGACAATTTAAACCCCCTGAAGTGACTCTAGTGCACAGCCACTGTTTAGAAACTGTGGTCACTTTGTCATAGTTGTGTCACATGTGAACTCACATGGTGATTATTAAGTCTCTCACCAAATCCTAAAATAAGATTGATAAATTCAAAATTCCCAGGCAATGGGAAATGGTAAAAACTATGGCAAACCAAATACTCGTGCCCAGCCACTGTTCTATTTCAGGGAATGCCCATGTGGAATGTTGTGTTGGGTTGGAGTACAGCCCCCAAAATAATATGAACACATTCTAATCCACAGAACCTATGTATGTGACCTTATTTAGAAAAAGAGTCTCTTATAATGAAATTAAAGGTCTTCAGATAAGATCATACTGGATTGCCAGTGGGCCTAAATCCAATGACAGGTGTTCTCATGACAGCAAGGCAGAAGGAAATTGGACACAAAGAGGAGATAGTGTGAAGAGAGAAACAGAATGTATTTATGTGGTCACAAATCAAGAGCAGTCTGAATGCACCAGAAGCTGGAGGAAGCAAGGATAAATTCTCCTCTTCAGTCCTCAGAGAGAGTATGGCTCTGCCAACACCTTGATTTTGGATATGTGGGCTCCAGAACTGTGAGAGAACACATTTCTGTTGTATTAAGCCATCAAATTTGTGCTGATCTCTTATGGCAACCAAAAGAAACTAATAGAGAAATGTATCTAATGTTACTGGGGTTTTCCACTTTTTTAAAAAAAGGCAGGAATCCAGAATTTTTTATATGTGAAATTTCATTTTGAAATGTTGACAATTTTTGAAATGTTAAAACACTCAGCCATCCAAACAAAATACCATGGCAGATCAGTTCTGGTATCAGTTTGCCATCTTTCTGCTAAATATTCACAAAGCCTTCCTAATGTTTTTTTTTTTTTTTTTAAAGATTTTATTTATTTATTTGACAGAGAGAAACACGACTAGAGAGGGAACACAAGCAGAGGGACTGAGAGAGAGGGAGAAGCAGGCTTCCCACTGAGCAGGAAGCCCGATGTGGGGCTCGATCCGGGGTCTCCAGGATCATGACCTGAGCCGAAGGCAGCGGCTTAACCAACTGAGCCACCCAGGCGCCCCAAGCCTTCCTAATGTTTAACCCTACATCAATCAACTTGAACTTCAATGCATGTCTAAAAATATGACTTTTATTCTTCATGGGGCTTGTTCTAGAAATAGGCTCATTATTTTTTGAAATCACAATGTAGGAAGTAAAGATAATCTTTTCTCTTTGCATCCATCATTGCTTAACATTAAAAGTGAGAAACATTTCAAATCATATGTTTGACTTAAACTTAGGAATATGAACACATTTACTTTTTTTGAACTTGGCATTATTGTCTCTCAACCCAAATCTGTGTTGCAGAGATGGTGGCTACATTTGGCCTACTTATACATCCACCCTTGTTAAAGTTTGACCAGCAAATACTGGCCTGAAGGCCAATGGCCCTGTCAGTGGAACTCAGCTGGGAGCCTGCCTTAGCTGCCTGCTCTTGGCCTTTCCAGAGGGTCTTGAATATAGTAGCACCCCCATGCCTGCCATTTTGCTTTCCATGGTTTCAGCTACCTGCGGTCAACCACCATCCAAGAGTGGATGACCCTCCTGATACATCATCAGGTCAGTAGTCACCTAACACTACATCACAATACCTACATCATTCACTTCATCACATAGGTATTGTAAAGCCCTGTATCATCTCATTCTATCACAGGAAGAAGTGTGAGTATAGTACCAGAAGATATTATAAAAAATATATATAAGATATGGGGGGAAAAATAGTATATAGAGGGTTCAGTGGTACAGACAGTTTCAGGCATCCACTAGAAATCTTGGAATGTATCCCTCCCAACAAGGGAGGGGGTGTGGGGGGGACTCAACTTACTGTTAGATTTCATTTCTCTAAGTCATTTTAATTTGCTGTCTCCCCATCAGCATTTTTAGATTGCTAAATCCTTTTTCCTAGATTCCAGCATAACTTTTAAGAGGAAAGAACAACTAAGATTCCCCATATATGGACTAGGACTGGCCAGCAGGAGGTCTAAACAGCTGCATGACCTTGGCCAGCTTTCTTCACCTCGCTAGGCCTCAATTTCCTGTAGCTGATCTCTGAATTTCCTTTCAGCTTTAAAAATTATTTTGACAGTATAATTTAATTATGTAATAAAATCTCAAATCTAGTTCATCTTTCTTCAGACTCACCCAAAGGTAGGGAAGGCAGAACACATGCTTTGATTCCTTCTCAACCAGTTATGGGGTTTCTACCATGCAACAGACACTCTGCCGAGTGCTGGGGGCACAAACCTGAACACAACACAGACCCTTCCTCAAAGATCTTGCAGTCTTTTGAAGTTGGGGGAGGCAGCTACAAAGAGATCAGAAATTATAATAGAAGATGATGTGAGAGGAAAGCATGGAGCTCAAGGGAAGCCTAGAGAGGCTGGGGCAACTCACATAGGAAGAGTCAAGGGAGGGTCCCTTGAAGAGGTCTTCCTTACATTGAATTTGCAGAATGAGCAGGGGTTAGAAAGTCAAAGAAGAGAACCAGCAGTTCATGTCAAAACATAAAAGAATGAAATTGCCTTGAAAGTGCATGGGACTTAGAATGGCCAGTAATTATTAGCTGAATGAATAAACTGGGACAAGAACAATAAGAATTAAACCACATTCTAGTCCATTCCTTCAAGGAATATTATTTGCTAGATGTTGCTAAATAGATGTGAGTCAACAATTTTACTGCTAAATGAAATCTAGGTAATGTCCACCATCACAATTGCTCACAGCAGATAATTTTCCTTTTCCACATTCCTTTTTATAAAACTTTAATCCTTTGGGGCAGAATAGATTCCCTGCCATATCTCACCACTTAAATTTTGTTGCTTCATGATTCTATCACCCAAATGCTACAAATATTCACAGCACAGAAACAGGAAGTTAAGGATAAGATAAAGCTTTCTGCCTATAATAAAAGACCTCAAAATACTGCATTTCTATGTGAAGGATATGTTCCTTATAATTTGATAAGAGTGAGATTTATGGAAACATAAAGTGATTCCCTATTCCTGAACATTCTAACATGTAAAATACAAAATTTATAGATGATGACATCCCACACTCTAAAGTGTTTTTACAAGTTGTTCCTAAAGCTGATACCTCCAAGGGTCAAAGGAAACAGGCAATGAAAGAAAACTGTAAAAATAGTCAGCAGTCAATAGCTCTTCAACTGCTACAGAATTGACCTGTGTGCTGAAACTCTCTGGAGCTCAAATTAAAAAACCTCACTTGGGGAAAACAGAATGGGAAGAAATCAGAGAGGGAGACAAACCATGAGGTACTCTTAACTATGGGAAACAAACTGAGGGTTGCTGGAGGGGAGGAGGGTAAAGGATGGGGTAACTGGGTGTCTGGCATTAAGGAGGGCACTTGATGTGATGAGCACATCACATGGGTGTTACATGCAACTGACGAATTTTTGAACCCTACATCTGAAACTAATGATGTACTATTGGTTGGCTAATTGAATTTTAAATTAAAAATAAATTAATAAATAAAAATTAAAAACGTCACTTGATCTTTTGTTTAGAACTCATGTTTTTTTTTTTTTTCCAGGAAATTCAACTGTAAGAATTTGTTAGCATCTTGGGACAAAGAGGGCTGAAAAATGTACACCATCTATTTTCTTTAAAGAATAAAACCGTAACGAATAAGTGAATGTATACCCATATTTCCAGCATGTTTATGCAACCACTTCTAGACTCAGTTCAACTATTTTTATTTCAGACAAAACCCTGGAGAATTCAGCAGGACTTCTTGTGACACTCCTTTAAATTCTGGAAGGCACATTGCACAAAGGAGGCACTCACCAACTGGTGAAGGCATAAAGGAATGGAAACAACAGCCAACTAGCACAGAAAAATCAGTTCGGACTCTTTTTTTTTTTTTTTTTTAAAGATTTTGCTTATTTGACAGAGAGAAACACAGCCAGGGAGGGAACACAAGCAGGGGGAGTGAGAGAGAGAGAAGCAGGCCTCCCGCCGAGCAGGCAACCCTATGCGGGGCTTGATCCCCAGACTCCAGGATCATGACCTGAGTGGAAGGCAGAGGCTCAACCACTGAGCCACCCAGGCGCCCCATTAGTTCAGACTCTTAACAAAAAGCCAAAGGTAGAAAACATCCTGGCACGTAGTCTTGTAGCCCCTTTCCTGCTCTCTGCACCCACTGCAAAACTTTTCACTTCCTCACTGCTGAAGATGGGAATCCATTCTACCAATAGTTGTAACGCATCCTCATGTGTCTTGAGAGACTCTCCAAAACCTTTCTTCCTAGAATGATTTGATCTCACTTACTTAGCTCCCCTAGAAGGACAAAAACAAATAAACAAACAAACAAACAAGCAAAAAACAGAAATAGGGACCATTAGAAATAGATGAAACAAGTTCAGGCACATTTTGTTTCTGGTGTGATCTCTGATTTGAACTATTTTGTATATAAACCATGAACACTTGTCAGAAGACAATATTTTGCAAAACTAAACATTTTTCTCTTAAACATTCCCTTATCTGCACCAGACTTAACTTGATATGCCTCAGGTCACATTAATTTTGCTTTTGTCTGCTTCTCCTGAATAGTCCTGATTTTATTTACCTTGAAAATTAATCAGTAAAATATGGGAACTTGAAGAGAAAGGACATGAATCATACTCTTATTTTTTGGATTTTACAGGTAGATCAGGCTGAAGTTAATTTTCCTTTTCTTAGAAAAATTCAAAAATAGTATCTTTCTGCACCATTAGTTTAAGGAATCTCTTTATTGTTTTCCAAGGGAAGTGCAGAGTCTTCTAAATCTCTAAGTTCTTTAATTCTCAGAAAACTATGACCAAAACAAAGGACTGAACTTGGCCTAAATGGAGATCTAATGTATCCCTCCCACCTAGTCTGGAAGCCCCTGGCTTTGGGTCCTGTTTATTGCCTATAACCTCCTTCAAGGCATAAAGGAACCTCACTTCTCTCCAGATCTCCATCACCAGATGCATATATAGTAACAGATGTTTAAAAATGATTTGATGAATTAGTTTAGTGGCAAAAGAACACAAACAACTCTGAATATACTAAACAAAATAAGTCAATCAGAGAAAAACAATTATATGATCTCATTCATATGTGGAATTTAAGAAACAAGGCAGAGGATCATAGGGAAAGAGAGAAAAAAATGAAACAAGATGAACTAGAGAGGGAGACAAACCATAAGAGACTCTTAATCACAGGAAACAAACTGGGGTTGCTGGAGAGGAGAGGGATGGCGGGATGGGGTAACTGGATGATGGACATTGGGGAGGGTTGTGTGGAATGTGCACTGGGTATTACATAAGACTGATGAATGACAGACCTGTACCCCTGATACAAAGAACACATTATATGTTAATTAATTGAATTTAAACTTTTAAAAAGAAAAATCTTCAAATAAATTGAGAATAAAATAATAATAACAATAATAATAACAATAAAACTAACATTTATTGAGAGCTGCTAGTGCCAGACAGTATTTTGAGTACATAGATCAATCTGTTAATTTTATACAATCACCCAAGGAGGTAGATTTTACTTCTATCCCTTAGTTCTCAGACGATGGAAATGAACATATATAAGTTAGTAATTTGCCCAAAGTCACAAAGCTGAGGAGTGACGGATCTGGAAACCACACCCCCAGGGCATTCTGATTCCAGAATCTATGCAATTAGCCATTATAGCTACTAACTGACATGTTTTCACAGAGTCCACATTTTATCAACTTCTGCTTTATCAATGTGTCACCCAGAGTTTGTGGCTTGCTCTTCACAACCTTCCATCCTAAGTTCCATTGCCCCACATTTCAACAGAGAAGTTCTGGGAGACACCTGAAGTTTCAGGATGGTCAGGTGTCACAAATCTTCATTATAGGAGTTACCAGAACGGTTAGCCAGGAAAGAAGAATGTTCAGAGGCAATGAGGTTTCCACCATTGGTATTTGCTCCTGCCGGTAAGTACTCCTTTGTGCAAGATATCCTCCAACATAGAGAAGGGTGCCACAAGAAAAGAGGATTAAACCCTTTCATGTTGTTCCAGAGAAGACAATAAGGACTAATTAGAAGGTTGACTTTTCCCCAAAACCTTTTAGTATTTCAAACATAGTGAAAAGTTGAGAGAATAGTAAAATAAACAACTCTATACCTAATTTCTAGAATCAACAATTAAGTGTTGTCATATTTGTTAAATCTGGATATATAAATATATATTTTCCAGAAACATCTTAAAGCAAGCTGTAGATATCATAATACTTCAAATGTATTTTATCTATCTTAAAATGCATCTCCTGGGTTTGAATTACATAACTAAAGTTCTTTTTATCTTAGCCCAGGGAAGAGAAAAAACCTAATTTACTTTTCTAGAAAAAAAAAAGTCCCCTTTATGTTTCTGACATCAGACTAGTGCATATTCTCATAATCCCAGCTATCTACCCACTTGGACCACTCAGTCATCCTTCCTAGCTTCACTATATAATTATTGACTCTTCAATTTGGAAGAGTCCATCAAGGATACCTATGTTAGAGCCTTTTTGGCCTTTAAAAACCCCTTCTTTCTGCCCTGTATCTATCTCTCTTGCTGCCCAAAAGCTGAATCTGCAGTAGTCTTTCAAGAGATCTAGGCACAGTCTAATGTCTCAACTCTTTCCAGAAAGGAAAATTTGAGTGTTGGGCCCCACCTGGGATTATAGTTCATTGGCCTGAGCACAAGGTGTGACAGGACTGATCTGTGAGCCTAGAATTTAAGGCTGAGGATGACCTAAGTTCAGGGAGAGTGAAACAGCCAGGTCATCTAAGTGAAGGGATAATCCAAAAAAATAGGCTAAGAGCCCTAATCCACCATTAGGCAACAGGAGAGACACTACATTAGCCAGGGTTCTCCAGAGAAGCAAAATCAGCAGGATATAGAGACATATATGTAAAGAGATTTATTATAAGGTATTGGCTCACATTATTATAGAGGCTGAGAAATCCCAATGGTGTAGATTCCAGTTCAAGTCTGAAGGCTTGAGAATAAGGAATTTTGAGGGAAGGAGACCAGTGTCCCAGCCTGAAAAGTAAGGCAGAGAGAAGATTCAACCTTCTTTCATCTTTTTATTCTATTCAGGTACTCAATGGATTGGATGAAACCCACCCATATCATACAGGGCCAGCTGCTGTACACATCATACCAACTTAATGCTAATCTGTTCTAGAAAAACCTTCACAGACACAGAAACAGTTTTCCACTAGCTACCTGGGCATCTGTTGGTATAATCAAGTTGACACATAAAATTAACAATCACAGAAACTTAGAATCCCATAGATTTAGAGAGAAGGGTTGGGCAGAGTCTAGTAGTAGACCCTGAGCTCTTAACAGAGTATCCCATACACAGAAAGGAGCTAAAGGAATAGAAAGGGGTGGTTGAAAGGAAGCCCAAGTTCCAAAAAGAGGTACATGAACTAGGTAAGCATGAGTTTAATCTTTTAATTCAAAGGGTCTACATTCAAGATGCTCTATCCAGAACCCAGCCCACTCCGAGGGTCTCTGCCTCTGTCTCTGTCCCTCACCTGAAGATCTGAAGCACTCCTCCTGCGAAAGGGAAAGAATAACTTTGGGCAGAGGTTATATGTAGTGAAGGAAGAAAAAAATGGGATAAAGAAGACAAAGAAGTTGTACTGGAGGAAAGGAAAAAAAGAGAAGGGAGAGATTCCAGAAAGGATGTTCTCTGGTGACTGGGGAGACAGTCACATAGCATGTGAGAAAAATCTAGAATCTGACAAAACATGGGAGAGGCTGACAGGCCAGCAAAACTCGGCCCAGTTCCCATCCTGCTATGAACAGGATGATAACTCTTGAACCTGAAGTAAAGAATTAGTGGAACATTCTAAAGACTGCAGGTGTAGGCTTGATCATTAGCAGGAAGACAACTGTGTTACAAGAGGGCACCGCCAGTTTTTTGGGGGTCAAAGGGCAGGTGCAGGAGAAAAACAACATCCCCCATACTTCCTTCTCACTCCCCCGTGCAAAATAAATGAATAAGTAAATAAACAACAACAACATTAAAAACCAGAAATATTGCTTTTTCCGTTTTATTAAAAAAATACCACTTGGTTTCTGTGTCCCACCTTCAAAATATGGCGGGCAGATGAGGGTGGAAAGTGAACACTACTGAACTCTCCCTTTTTTACTTCTCTGCCCTAAAAGCAAGGAGAGAAGATAAGAATCCCAGGGACTTACGGAGACCAGGAATGGAGGCTGTCTCTCAAGCTGTATGTCTGAAGAGAGCCCTCAGCTCGAAGGCTGGGGCCTACCTTCTTGCAATATACTCGTGGTAGCTTTGTGGTGTGCCAGCTTGACTGAATTACATTGCACAGAACTGCCTTTCCTCTGGGCTTCTGGTTGGGGCGGGTCATAAGCCATTTTTGTGTGAGATTTGGAAAGCAGAAGCAAGGTGGCAGCCATATTGGTTCCTGCGCTGGGAAGTTGAGCGCAGGCGCTGTTGACCCCGCTGCCCTGTGCTGCCACCCTCTCCCTCTCCGACCAGGCAGCACCTGGCTCTGCAGCCACACCTCTTTCCCCTGGGTCCTCCCGCAGCCTTGTCCGCACCTGGGCGAGGTCTGTCTTTACCTCTTTGATGAAGGGCCTTAGTTTCTCCTGGGAGAGGCCCCATCATTAAAATGACATGAGTGAGGGGCACTGGGTGGCTCAGTTGGTTCAGCGACTGCCTCCGGCTCAGGTCATGATCCTGGAGACCCGGGATCCAGCCCCACATCAGGCTCCCTGCTCGGCGGGAGGCCTGCTTCTCCCTCTCTCACTCCCCCTGCTTGTGTTCCCTCTCTGGCTGTGTTTGCTCTCTGTCAAATAAATAAAATTTAAAAAAAAATGGCGCGGGTGAGAACTGACTTGGATCCCCAGTCAGTCTTCACGAGTGGCAGCCTGCTCCTGCTCTTTCCCATTCAACAGGTGCTTACCCTGTTCCAACTACCTGCCCTGTGGACTTCAAGCTCACAGTCTGACCCAAGGTGGCTTAAGCATCACACACAAAGATACATCTCATACATAATATGAGATATATATAATGATATATATCATATATCATTATATATGTATCTATAGCTTTATATATAAACAATATGAGTTTATATACATATATAAACATATATATATTCATATTCACATGTATATATCTGCTTCTCTGATTGAACCCTGACTGATTCAGTACTCTAGAGGAGAGTTCCAGATCTTCCCCCCCTCCCCCCCCCACATGCAGCTCAGAGTTTTTAGGTCACATTACTTTCCCCCCTGACTGTTCTCAGCAAACCATTTTGTATGTTTTTCTGCTGGGAGAAATAAAAACACTAAGAGCCCAGCCATTTCTAAGCAATTTCTCAAATATCTCCAAACTGACAACTTATTTTAAACATTCCATGTCTCATTCTAAGTGGAGAAAATTCATTACTCCTGTGTTATCAAAGTTTGTCTGTTCATTTGTTTGTTTAACTCTCCATAGAGTGAAAAGCCACTTAGCTGTGTAATTTTGAGCAAGTCACTTCAACTCTTTGGGCTCCATTTCTTCACCTATAAAATGGAGCTATAATGGGATTGTTGTCATAATGAAATATAATGGAAGTAAAAAGATGTGGAAAGTACCTGGCACAGGATAATTATTCAGTTGAAAAGAGGAGAGAAAGCAAGGAGGTCTTGAATTTCGCCTGAAGGAAGAGGAAACTTAGCTATCTAGAAGAGAACCTGGCCCACAAGATTAGGCACAGATGCAGAGATAAAGCTCAGCATTTCGTCAAGATTCACTCTAGGATCCTGGGTAAATAACCTTTGAAAGGCCCTTTATTTAAAGAAGGAAAAATAGAGGCACAGTGACCCACAAATTAGATGAAGACATACGTCTTCAGCTTGTCGAGTAATTGTGCTTGACAGACAAGGTTACCTGCTTCTAGAAACCACAAAAGAACTGTTAGAACTTCAGAATATTGAAAGAGAAAGTAGTATTTTATCCTTTTAAAAATTAACTTTATCAGGAGTTTTATTTATTTTTTTTAAAGATTTTATTTATTTGACAGAGAGAAACACAGCCAGAGAGGGAACACAAGCAGAAGGAGTGAGAGAGGGAGAAGCAGGCCTCCTGCCGAGCAGGGAGCCCGATGTGGGACTTGATCCCTGGTCTCCGGGATCATGACCTGAGCAGAAGGCAGTTGCTTAACCAACTGAGCCACCCAGGCGCCCCTATCAGGAGTTTTAAATGGAAACATTGCTTATGGAACAAAATTTAAGATCTATAAAAAATAAATAATGGAAAGCCATCCTCCTTCCCCCATTTTCTCCTTCCTCCATTTTTTGTGTATCCATTTAGAGGTAGTCTATGTGTGTACAAATACACAGATATGCACACACATATACCTGTATATCTGTCCACAGAATATAGGTCAAATAGATATATGTGTTTATATATAATTCTATAATATGTATTTTATATATTTTTAATTTTAATGTAATCTATCCTGAATATTCTTCTCTACTTTGTTTTTTATCCTTCACAATGTATCCTGGAACTTCTCCATCAAAACAAACTGCCTGCCTCATTCTTTTTAATGGCTGCATGATCACTGTAGAAATGACAGTCATTTTTGTCATGTATGGTTACATTGTTGCCAGCCTCTTACTATTAAAACAATGTTGTATGAACATACTTGTCATATAGTATTTTGCATATGTACACCTGCATCTTAGAATAAATTCCCAGAAAAAGAAATTGTTGGCTCAAAGGATTTGTATGCTATTTATAGATATTGTTAATCTAATTTTGTTGAGAGTATATCAATTTACACTCCTGCTATCCAGTTCTCTGTTCCCCTACACTAAGAGCCGTGTGTTACTAAAATTTTTTATCTTTCCCAATCTGACTGGTGAAAGCTATTTCTCATTTTAGTGATGAGTAGCATTCCTCTTGTCATGAGTAAAGGTTGGATCTTTTCATACTTTGAGAGTTACATAAAATTTTCTTTTCTTTGAATTATCTGTTAACACACTTGCCCAGTTTTCTACCAGCTGTTGGTCTTCCTTGTACCAATTTGTAGGAATACTCTTTGTATTAAGAAAATTAGCCCCTTCATGTCTCCTGCCCATTTTTTGATGTGTTCATCTTCTTTTTGGATGTTGAGTTTAAGTAGTTCTTTATAGATCTTGGATATCAGCCCTTTGTCTGTAGTGTCATTTGCAAATATCCTCTCCCATTCCGTGGGTTGCCTCTTTGTTTTGTCGACTCTTTCCTTTGCTGTGCAGAAGCTTTTTATTTTGATGAAGTCCCAAAAGTTCATTTTCGCTTTCGTCTCCTTTGCCTTTGGAGACGTGTCTTGAAAGAAGTTGCTGTGGCCGATGTCAAAGAGGTTACTGCCTGTGTTCTCTAAGATTTTGATGGATTCCTGCCTCACGTTGAGGTCTTTCATCCATTTCGAGTTTGCCTTTGTGTGTGGTGTAAGAGAATGGTCTAGTTTCATTCTTCTATATGTAGCTGTCCAATTTTCCCAGCACCATTTATTGAAGAGACTGTCTTTTTTTCCACTGGATATTTTTTCCTGCTTTGTCGAAGATGATTTGACCATAGATTCTCCATAGAAGATACACAAATGACTAACAGACACATGAAAAAATGTTCATCAGCACTAGCTATCAAGGAAATTCAAATCAAAACCACACTGAGATACCACCTTACACCAGTCAGAATGGCCAAAATTAATAAGACAGGAAACAACAAGTGTTGGAGAGGCTGTGGAGAAAAGGGAACCCTCTTACACTGTTGGTGGGAATGCAAGTTGGTGCAGCCACTTTGGAAAACAGTGTGGATATTCCTGAAAAAATTAAAAATAGAGCTACCCTATGACCCTGCAATTGCACTACTGGGCATTTACCCTAAAGATACAGATGTAGTAAAAAGAAGGGCCATATGTACCCCAATGGTCATTGCAGCAATGTCCACAATCGCCAAACTGTGAAAAGAGCCAAGGTGCCCTTCAACAGATGGATGGATAAAGAAGATGTGGTACATATATACAATGGAATACTATGCCTCCATCAGAAAGGATGAATATCCAACTTTTGTAACAACATGGACTGGGTTGGAAGACATTATGCTGAGTGAAATAAGCCAAGTAGAGAAAGTCAAGTATCACATGGTTTCACTTACTTGTGGCGCATAAGGGCTAATATAGAAGACAGTAGGAGAAGGAAAGTAAATGGGAAGTAGGGTAATTCAGGGAGAGAAACTAAACAAGAGAGACTTTGAACTCAGAAACAAACTGAGGGTCTTGGAGGGAAGGGGGTGGGGGGATGGGAGAGACTGATGGTGGGTACTGAGGGCACATATTGCATGGAGCCCTGGGTGTAGGGCATAAACAATGAATCTTGGAACACTGAAAAAAAATAATAAAACAAAATAAAATAATAAAAAAGTAAAAAGAAAGAAAATTAGCCCTCTGTGATGTGTGTTGTAAATAGTTTTTCTTTGATCTTCTGATTTTGTTTGTGATGGTTTTGCCAGGCAGACTTTCTTTCAAACAAGATGCATTTGTACTCTATGTTACCCCTAAAAATGTGTTGATCTACTAAAGCTTTCTGGGAGCTCAAAGGCTTATTCATGAAAACCTGAACTAAAACTACCAAATAATATTAATATAATAATGTTGCTTGGATCTGATCTAAACTTGAGATCATAGGTAAACAAATTTCCCCAAAGAAAAGCTTGAATGATTCCTTAAATAAGTACTACAGAAATATTAAGAAAAGTCTAGTTTGGGACAAAAACAAAAAACAAAAAACCTTATTGGGCATTAGCCTAATTAGATCTTTCTGTTTCTAATTTTCTTAAGGTATCTGTGCCCAATACTGAATCAGAAAGAAGTTTTCATTTAGCAATATTAAAGTTCCTTTAGAGGAAAAAAAAAAAACTATAGAAAAGCCACAAGCTACAAGACACACTAAAACCTCATTGGAAGAAAACCTCAAAACCAAAACCTCATATCTGCAAACACTGGACTAATCTTAAACATTTCACAAATCTCTAGTCTCCTAGAGATGCTCTTATCACAGGCTGGACAGAGAAGTTTCTGCTGAGAAACAAAGAGCAAACCAGGGCCAGAAACTAGAGCACAGGGCCTCGTGCAGCATTTCTGATCTCACAAAGACATCTCAGTGAGTTTTGTCCCCTGAAAGGGAAGGAAATGGAGGAATTCTGTTGTCCAGTTGTAAAAGTCAAGTGTTGTCCCAGAGCCAACCCAAGGGAAGGATACAGGAAGAGAGATTCAGGCGGTCCAGGCAAAACAGGAAGGGCCAGAGCATTCCACAGACCTGGATGGACCATAGACAAACCCAGCAGGTATTCAGAGCAGAAAAGCAACAACTCTCCCCTCTGACCCAGTGGCAGTGTTATCCTGGGAAGGAGGCCATTATTCAGTAAGCATGCTTTCCGCCTAGCCTCTCCTTGAAGAAAGGTCACACTTTCAGCTAGAGAGCCCCCATTCCAAGGCCTCAGAGACCTCAAACAATTGCTTCTTTTCTTTTCCTTGTCTGGTGCTGTCACGGATGCTCCTGGTTCCTTCCCTGGGCTTCAGGGCCCACTGCCATCTCTCCAGACTGACTTTTCTCTGGATTCCCTTTTCAGTTTCTCTCAATCTTAGTTCCTGAGATGGCCTTGTGGGTCATGGTCTTCCATTTCAGCAGCTGAAAGAAACACTGGCAGAAGGTGCAAGGAGATATGTTGTGAAAAGGAGCTGCTTTTCACTTCCCTCAGGCAGCATGAAGCCAGAAAAAAGCAGCGTGTTCTTTTTATTGCTTCATTCTGGGTCAATGTGTTTAAAATGTGGGCCAAAGGGAAGGCAGCAGAGTAGGTGCTTCTGTGGCCAAGAGCGGAGGAAACTTTCTAAAATTAATATATACTTTTCTCATACCACTAGTCCTCACTTTTCAATATTTTAGCCAGATTTTCTGCCCCATAAGGAAAGGGGCAAAAAACCTCTGCCCACCCATTCAGCTGGAAAGCATTGTAGATTCCACAGAGCAGCGAGCATCTGAAAAATACTGGGACTTAAGGAAGTGGTAAATTATGCAGATGCTGTTGATAAACTGGGTCTCTAAAGCCAGCTGTCTGTAGATATGCCAAAGCCTTGACTAAAACAAATGCTCATGGCTGCTAGAGCCAGCGGGGACTCTGGAGAATATCGAGTACAGATGCCCTGCACACAGACGAGGCAGTGGGGCCAGAGGAGGTTAGGGGTCTTGTCCAGGGCCATTCAGCTGCCAGCGGCAGAGCCAGGATCCTGAGCTGGATCTTCTGCCTGTAGGTCCTATGCTGTTTCCATGACCTAGATATGAAGTGATTCTGTAAATCTAAGGGCGCTTGCAGCCATAAGCAACTGGCTGTCCATGGGGTGGGAGTCTGGAAAAGACTGCTGCACCCTTCCTTCCCTGAGCCAGACTCAGCAAGGGAAATGTCATACAGATAGACACAGACAGACATCTTAGGAACGTGTATTTTCTATCCTCGAAAAACAAACCCTAACTGGCTCAGTCAGAAGAGCATGCGACTCTTGATCTCAGGGTTACAATTTTGAGCCCCACGTCAGGTGTAGAGATTACCTTAAAAAATAAAATGTTTAAGAGAGAGAGAGAGAGAGAGAGAGAGAGAGAGAGAAAGAAAGAAAGAAAGAGGGAGAAAAACCTTAAGCCCTTAGTCTTCTAAAAAGCTGTGCATAACCCTCCATAGTGGTAATTAGGATGCTTTCCATAAGACCAAACCATATGATATCAACCATCCATCTGTCTAAGACAGCGGAAACTTGTAACCAGTCCAAAGAAGTTACCTTCACCAGGATCTCCACTGTAATTGCTCAAAGGCATTTTCAGTTTTTAAGAATTAAAGATGGTTTAATAAACACTTCTTGCCATTTGTCTTTTGACTTTGGTGACTTCTAGATGAAGCTTGTCCAGAAAAAAAGAACAATATTTAAGGAAAAGAAAAATTATAGACCTTTACCTAGAGACTAGATTTAAAAGTTTTGTTTGGCTCATATGGTGTTTGTCCTTCGGAAGCAAGAGTTTTCCCTTAATTCTGCTCTAGAATTGAATGTCTTACCGGTTTGTCTATGCCAGATCCCACATCTTCTTACTAATGTCACTAAAATGATAAAGATGTTGGAGTCAGACATAGGACCTGGGCGGCAGTCTGACCAGGGATGGTCAGCTCACTCTCCATACATGCGTAGCTGGAATTCAGGGCTGGCCGTTAGCTGGGCCCATCTACAGAGGACCAGAAATCCACCAGTCTCCTTAGCTCCTGAGAAAAATATCCGGGCTCTACTGCCAATGAATAAGAGGTACTCCTGTATTACCCAGAGCTGCTGTAGACGAAATAACAAAGTCGGATCTTACCAGCTCACCATGGTCGTCTCTGCTGGTAAGACTTTCTCAAATAGGAAAGGTCATCTGCCACAAAGGAAATATGCAGTCATCCACTTCTTGGAAGAGATTTTTACATTCACTCTCCCTTTTTACATAGTTTGGATGTAAAGGTTGGTGGCCCTATGGTTAGGGGCTGATGGGGAGAGATAGTCAGTTGTCCCTGCTGTCCCAACCGCCAGCACTAACCTCATCCTCTCAGTCATCACTGATCATCACAGCATCTTCACTTGATCTGCAGCTGTAGCTCCCTCTTTTATAAAAGCAGCCCTGGAGGGAAAGAACCTTAAGGCCTCTCTGAGAAGGATCCAACTCCGAGCGTGTCTGAAGACACTTAGCTACTACTATGAGGGGAAAGGACAGTTGGATGTCCCATCTTCCTGGCTTCTGGCTTCTGGCCACACCAAAGTAGCCTACTTGTCCCGGTTCTATCCTCACCTACCCACTCTTGCCGCTCTTCCCTCATTAACACATTCCCATTAGAGAATCCAGTTTTCAAGGAACTAGTCTATAACTGGGAAGGAAGGTGGGTGTGGATATAATCTACTGGCTCTCATAATTTATCATTCTTCTAATTTTTAAGCACTTTACTTCAACTTCATATATATAACTGTCCTGTTTAAATTGCTATATGTTATGTGCTATATATTGAAAATACATAAATACTTAAGCACATAAATACAAAAATACATAAATATATTGATGTGCAATATATTGGTGGACACGTAGGGCTCAGGTCTTTACTTCCAGTGTGAATTTATTGTCTGGGATCTATAAAATCTTTCTGACATCAACCATAACCATCATGCATTGTCTGCTATTCCTAACTGCAATTTTTAAAGAGAAACAAAAATTCAAAGACACTTCCCCGTCAGGTGGAATATAGATTTTGTATTACTTGTTTTTAGCCTATAAAGGGTTTATTTTAGTTTTTAGTTTGTGATGCTTGTATCAATGGTTATAGAAGAAATAGAACAACCACAACTTATATATCTGATTTCACGTAGGACTGTGTTTTGTTTATTCTCTCTAAGACACCGAGAAAGACAGTATAAAATGGGACAGGAGCATCAAACAAAAACTTGCATATAGATGTTTAGAAAAAAATGTTTAGAAGAGCGTTATTAAAAAATAGCAAAAGAGGGGTGCCTGGGTGGCTCAGTTGGTTGGGCGACTGCCTTCGGCTCAGGTCATGATCCCAGAGACCCAGGATCAAGCCCCACATCGGGCTCCCTGCTTGACAGGAAGCCTGCTTCTCCCTCTCTCACTCCCCCTGCTTGAGTTACCTCTCAAGCTGTGTTTCTCTGTGTCAAATAAATAAATAAAATCTTTTAAAAAAATAACAAAAGGGTCAGTACCAGAGGGAAGGTAGGCAGGGGATAGGTGAAACAGGTGATGGGGATTAAGGAATGCACTTGTGATGAGCCCCCAGTGATGTATGGAAGTGTGGGATCATGATATTGTACACCTGAAACTAACAGAACACTGTATGTTAATGATACCAAAATTAAAATGAAAACTTAATTCAAAAATCGAATAAGATAAATAAAAATAGCCAAAGGGTGGAAACTACTGAAGTGTCTATTAGCTGGTGAATGGATAAACAAAATGTGGTGTGGTCATACAATGGAATATTATCCAGACATGAAGAGGGGAAAACGGTGGTTCAGTCAGTTAGGTATCTGCTTTCGGGTCAGGTCATGATGCCAGCGTCCTGGGATGGGGCCCTACATCAGGCTCCTTGCTCAGAGTCAGCTTCTCCCTCTCTCTCTCTCTCTCTACCCCCCTCACTCATGCTCTCTCTCTCCCTCTCTCTCTCAAATAAATAAAAATCTTTTTTAAAAAAGAGGAATGAAATATTGATAAATTATACTACAACATGGCTAAACCTCAAAAATACTATTCTCAATGAAAGAATCTAGGCACAAAAGGTCACATACTGTAGGACTCCCTTTATATGATATATCTGAGACAAGTGAAGTCATAGAGGCAGAAAGCAGATTTCTAATTCAGGGGCTTAGAGGAAGGGGGAGATGGGAGGCCTGCTTCAGGACTACATGGTCTCCTTTTAGGGTGATAAAATGTTTTGGAAGTAAATAGAGGTGAGGGTTGCACAACATTGTGAATGTCTCAAGTGCCACTGAGTTGTATACTTTTAAATGGTCAATTTTGTGTTATATGAATTTTACCTCAATAAGGAAAAAATTGGGAGGGAGAAACAGGTCCCAAGAACTTGCAAACCACCCCCACACACACACATACATGTGCACACCCATGTATAATCTCACAGTTCACATATACTTGCTGCATGAGTGAAGCCTAGCGATCTCTCAGATCCTTAGCAAAATTGCAATCATCTTATGTTCTTTTTCTCCCTAACCACATAAATTCTCCTCTCCTCTCTTGCATGGAAGTGACTGCCAGGAGCCAACTTGCATGTAAGTGACTACGAGGGACACTGTCTTGAGAGATCTCACTGGACCATCCGCTGCTCCATAAGTGTGAACAGGAACATGAGCTATATATCCCTCCTCCACTTGCATTCACTGAGAACCGTGGTCTCCTTTCAGGAGCACAGATGGGCCACATCTGGAGATGAACGCACCAATTGCTTCTTTCAACATGTAGATATAAGCCCAGGCGCCCTGGTCAGCCACACTGCCGTGCCTCAAATTTGTATCTCAGGATGGGACCAGCTCAGTGACCTCTGACTGAGGCTTCCAGATGTTCCACAAGAAGAGAAAGAGAGAGAGCTCCAAAGGGACGGGTGAGCTCTGAGTGGCAGATTCTCCCATCCTTATCGCTGGAAGCCCTACATAAAGCAGATCTATCTCTGGGAGCCTATCATGGGACGCAGGAAGCCCAGGAGAGGGGGATTGAAGCTAACAGAAAACAAATGTCTACTTTGGCAATGTCCACAGCTGACGTCAGTTTATTTTCCTCACCACTGTTAATGAAAAAAAGTTATAACAAGACAGTTCTGTGGAACATGCTAAATAGAAAATTGTTCTGTTTGACTTTGATCATTTGTGCTTCCTATGATAAGCAACATATGGCAGCAACCTTAGCTTGTAACTTCAGTAAATTATCAATTTAAATGACTTTTCCACAAAACTTGATCGGCTGGGGAAGAAAATGTCAAAGGACTTAAACAAAAAGCTATTCCAGCAAAGGCACAAAAATAAGTTTGATTTACACAATAACATCGATTCCATTTGTAAACCTGGTGTCCCCAAATTCTCATGGTTTCTGGTGTTATTTCCTATAACAACCAAGTGAAATGGCTGGAACCCTCATTGCCCATGCTATGAGAAGTCTCCCTCTAATCTCCTCCAGGGACTATTGGAGAGCTGGGGGGAGGTTCCCATTCTCTTGATAGTCTAGGTTGCAGCCTTCTTTCTGACCATCACATTTGGCCCTACAGATGTCACCTTGTTCCACTGGCCTATTTTATACCCTGCTGAACACTTCCCAGTCCCCTTCCCCCTGAAAGAACCACTAGCCCAAGGTTACTGTGCATCACATGTTGTGACTAAAAGTTGGAGAAATAGAGGGGAGATTTACAACATGGCATGGTAAAAGGCCACAATTAAAAACTCTGCATTAGACATTCCTTAGTCATATCCTGGGACAGAGATTTTTTTCCTCTCTGGTCATGTTCTTTCCCATAGATAGTGGCTTATCACCTATTTCTTGGCTTCCTTTACCAAGACGTCTGAGACCCTGCCCTAAACTCTAGCTCCCAGCCTAAACCCCGAAAACGTGCTTCCTTTCAGACACAGGGCCATTACTTTATCTACTATGATGTGCTTCTGCACATACCCTCAAATGCATAATTATTCTCTAGGCCTGATTTTGCAATCCAAATACCCCCTTCTGGTGTGCTGTACTAAACAAAGGATCACCCTCTCCAAAGCTCCACCTTTTCATAGCAGAAAGCCCTCATAGAAGCTTCCAAGTTCCAGGATTTCCATTACCTGGTCATATCATCTTCGTGTTGTTTTGTTTTGGTGGATTTGGGGCAGTAAAATACATGTAACATAAAACTTACCATTTAACCATCTTTAATTTTTACCATTCAAGGGGCATTAGGAACATTCACGTTGTTGAGTAACCATGACTGCTATCCATTTCCAGAATATTTCATTGCTCCAAACCAAAACTCTGTACTCTTTAAATAATAACCCCCCCATTTCCCTGCAGCCCCATCCTCTGGTAACCACTATCCTATTTTCTGTCTCTGTGAATTTGACTACTGTAGTTACTTCATATAAGTGGAATTACACAATATTTGTCCTTTGGTGTCTGGTTTTATTCACTTAGATTAATGTCTTCAAGGTTCATCCATGAGGTAACGTGTATCAGAATTTCATTTCTTTATAAGCCTGAATAGTGTTCCATTGTATGTTTACACCACATTTTGTCTACCTACTCATCCATCAATGGACATTTGGGTTGTTTCCACCTTTTGGCCATTATGAAGAATGCTGCTTTGACTCTCTGCTATACAAGCATCTGTTCAAGTCCCCGAATCTCAGTTCTTTCCAGAAGTGGAACTGCTGCCTCATGGCAATTCTGTTTAACTTTTTGAGGAACCGCCATACTGCTTTCCACAGCAACTCCACCATTTCACATTTCCACAGCAACGTGCAAGTGTTCCGATACCTCCATATCCACTCCAACAATTCCTTTCTATTTTTTTATTATGTTCAGTTAGCCACTATATAATACATCATCAGATTTTGATGTACTTTTCAATGATTCATTAGTTGCATATAACACCCGGTGCTCATTACTACATGTACCCTCCTTAATACTCATCACCCATCTCTCCTATGCCCTGATCCCCTCCCCCTCTGAAATCCTCATATTGTTTCCCGTAGTCCATAGTCTCTCAAGATTCTTCTCCCTGTCTGATTTTTCCCCCTTCAATTTTCCCTCTCTTCCCCTGTGGTCTTATTCCTTATGTTCCAAATATGCATGAAACCATATAATTGTCTTTATCTTCTTGACTTATTTCACTTAGCATATTCCGCTCCAGTTCCATCCATGTCAGTGCAAATGGTGAGTATTCATCCTTTTGATAGCTGAGCAATATGCCATTGAGTGTGTGTGTGTGTGTGTGTGTGTGTGTGTGTGTGTGTGTGTGTATCACATCTTCTTTATCCTTCCATCTGTTGAAGGGCATCTTGGCTCCTTCCACAGTTTGGCTATTGTGGAAATTGCTGCTATGAACATTGGGATGCACGTGCCCCTTCTTTTCACTACATCTGTATCTTTAGGGTAAATTCTTAGTGGTGCAATTGCTCGGTCACAGGGTAGCTCTATTTTTAACATATTGAGGAACCTCCATACTGTTTTCCAGAGTGGCTGCACCAGCTTGCATTCCCACCAACAGTATAATAGTGTTCACCTTTCTCCACAGCCTCTCCAACATTTGTTGTTCTTTTTGTTTTGTCAATTTTTGCCATTCTAACTGGTAAGATGGTACCTCATTGTGGTTTTTATTTGTATTTCCCTGATGGCTAGAGATGTTGAACATTTTTTCATGTGTCTTTTAGCCATTCATATGTATTCTTTGGAAAAGTGTCTGTTTATGTCTTCTGCCCATTTTTTGACCGGATTATTTGTTTTTGGGGTGTTGAGTTTGAGAAGTTCTTTATAGATCTTGGATATCAGCCCTTTATTTGTAATGTCATTTGCAAGTATCTTCTCTCATTCCATGGGTTGCCTCTTAGTTTTGTTGGCTCTTTCCTTTTTTTTTTTTTTAAAGATTTTATTTATTTATTTGACAGAGAGAAACACAGCTAGAGAGGGAACACAAGCAGAGGGACTGAAAGAGGGAGAAGCAGGCTTCCTGCCGACTAGGAAGCCCAATGTGGGGCTTGATCCCGGGTCTCCAGGATCATGACCTGAGCCAAAAGCAGTCGCTTAACCAACTGAGCCACCCAGGCGCCTCTGGATCTTTCCTTTACTGTGCATAAGGTTTTTTTTTTTTTTTTTTTTATCTTGATGAGGTCCCAAAGTTCATTTTTGCTTTTGTCTCCCTCGCCTTTGGAAATGTGTCTTAAAAGAAGTTGCTGTGGCCGATGTTGAAGAAGTTACTGCCTACATTCTCCTTTAAGGTTTTGCTAGTTTCCTGTCAGACATTTAGGTCTTTCATCCATTTCGAGTTTATCTTACTCATTCTTCTTGAATGCACACCGAACTTTCTCTAGAATAGACACGTACAGGGGTCACAAATCAGATCTCAAACAATACCAAAAGACTGAGATTATCACCTGCATGTTATCAGCTCACAATGATTTGAAACTGAAACTCAATTACAAAAAAATTTTTGGAAAGAATTCAAATACTTGGAAGTTAAAGAGCATCCTGCTAAAGAATGATTGAGTCAACCAGGAAATTAAAGAATAGCTTAAACAATTCATGGAAACTAATGAGAATGAAAACCCATCAGTCTAAAACCTATGGGATACTACAAAGGTGGTCCTAAAGGGGAAATACATAGCCATCCAAGCCTCTCAAAAAAGTAGAAAAATCCCAAATGCACAAAGCTAACCTCACACCTAAAGGAGCTAGAGAAAGTATAGCAAATAAAACCTAAACCAAGAGGGAGAAGAGAAATAATAAAGATTAGAGCAGATATCAATGAAATAGAAACCAGAAAAACAGTGAAACAGATCAATGAAACTAGAAGCTGATTTTTTGACTGAATTCATAAGATTGATAAACCTCCAGCCAGCCTTATAGAAGAAAAAGAGAAAGGACCCAAATCAATAAAATCATGAATGAAAGGAGAGAGACCACAACTAATACCAAGGAAATAGAAACAATTACTAGGAATTATTACCAGCAACTATATGTCAACAAATTAAGCAATCTGGAAGAAATTGATGCATTCCTGGAAATTTGTAAACTACCAAGACTGAAGCAGGAAGAAATAGACAATTTGAATAGACAAATAACCTGTAAGAAATTGAGCAGTAATCAAAAACCTCCCAAGAAAACAAGAGTCCAGGGCCAGATGGTTTCCTGGGGGAATTCTACCAAACAGCTAAAGAAGAAACACCTATTCTACTGAAACTGTTTCAAAAAATAGAAACAGAAGGAAAACTTCCAAACTCTTTCTATGAGGCCAGCATTAGCTTGATCCCAAAACCAGGCAAAGACCCCACCAAAAAGGAGAATTACAGACCAATATCCCTGCTGAACATGGATGCTAAAATACTCAAAATCCTAGCCAATAGGATCCAACAGTACTTTACAAGGATTATAACAATGACCAGGTGGGGCAAGGGTGGTTCAATACTTGCAAGTCAACCAATGGGATAGAGCACATTAATAAAAAGAAAAGACAAGAACCATATGATCCTCTTGATTGATGCAGAGAAAGCATTTGACAAAATATGGCATCCTTTCCTGATTAAAACTCTTTGAAATATAGGAACAGAAGGAACATACCCCAATAATCATAAAAGTCATCTATGAAAAGGCCACAGCAAATATTATTCTCAATGGGGAAAAATTGACAGCTTTTCCCTTAAGGTCAGGAACATAACAGGGATGTTCATTCTCACCACTTTTGTTCAACATAGTACTAGAAGTCCTACCAACAGCAATCAGACAACAAAAAGACATAAAAAGGTATCCAAAATGGCAAAGAAGAAGTCAAATTCTCTCTCTTCACAGATGACATGATACTTTATGTGGAAAACCCAAAAAACTCCATCCTCAAATCACTCGAACTCATACAGTAATTCAGTAATATGACAGGATACAAAATCAATGCACAGAAATCAGTTGCATTTCCATACACTACCAATGTGACTGAAGAAAGAGAAATTAAGGAATCAATTCCAGTTACTATAACACCAAAAACCATAGATACCTAAGAATAACCAAAGGAGTAAAGGATCTATACTCAAAAACTATAGAACCCTTATAAAAGAAATTGAGGAAGACACAAAGAGATGGAAAAACATTCCATGCTCATAGATTAGAAGAATAAATATTGTTAAAATGTCTATGCAGCCTATAACTTTATTTTTAAAATATGATTTAATTGATCTAAAATATTATTTCAAATTATTGAGTCCAAATATGGTCAATGTTAATGTTTTACTGTTAGCAACAAAATCAGATTAAAATACATTAAAGCCTTCAACTGAACAAAAATTGGTTATGAATGTGATGGCTTGAACACTACTAGCAATCTTCTCAGAGGCCTCGTGTGGAAAGAGTTATGGTTCAGTTAGGTATATCTAACTTCAGTGTGTCTTTTAGTTTATCAGAATGAAAATTTCAGAATATGAATTTATTTCCTATGCAATTATGTATTCCTATGCAATAAATCCCTTTATAGAGTTAATATGCCTGTTGAAGGACATTTACATTAAATCAGCTCAAAAAATTTAAATTCAGAAAGTCAAAAAATACCATGGATTTGTAATAGCCTAAGACAAGTTAGGCAACTTAGAGTTTATGGAATGTGCTAAATTAACTTAACCTATGTACAGGTTAAATATTCACAAAAGCAAGTAATTTTGACATCTCCAATTCCTGCATCCTTCTAAAAACTCATTTTCCTAGCAGATCCAAAGAGAAAAATCACCAAGGAAAGAACCTGCATAATCTCAGGGAGAACATTTCACAGCTTATATTTCATTTCAATTATCTCTTTGCTTCCTGTGGATGTTTGATTTATCACTGCTGTCAAGAAAACTCCTCAATTTCCAGTAAGAAGCTGAAGAAAATCTGAACTGCCCACATCCCAGATGTCCAAGGTTCCAGCCACATGGCATCTGTGAAAATATGAGTGATAGAGTTCTGCCTTCCAATTTTAGTTGAGGAAAATCGAGCTTTCAATTTTTCCTATCCATCCTTTGGCCATATTCCTTTTGAAACTCACAGCTTAAAGTAATAACTCCAAGAATACTATAAGTTAATGTGCCAAAGACTATTTGAAAAAAAATTCTTTTAAAAATATTATTCCACACATAATAACAATCCCCCAAATCCCTATGAAGCAGATTTTGTAAAATGATCCAAACCTCAAATAACCCAAAGTCTTAAGAAATAAACATCTTTTTCTCAGATGGAGAAAGATAGATATATGGGGAAGAAAAACTATATTCAAAAATTTTCATGTATGTTCACTGCAGTATTATTTATAATAACCAATATATAGCAACAAGCTAAGTTCATCAGTACATGAATGAAATCCTGCCATTTGCAACAACATAGTTGGATCGCAATAGCGTTATGCTAAGTAAAATAAGTCAGAGAAAGACAAATGTTATATGATCTCTTTTGTATGTGGATTCAGGAGGGATGGAAGGAAGGAAGGAAGGAAAACAAGAAACAAGTTCATAGATAGGAAGAATAGATTAATGATTGTTAGAGGTAAGGGGTGGGAGAGGGAAGAAATTTAAAAAAATTATAAGCATAAAAAAAGAGATTTACAAAAATGTAAAACAGTATCATTCTTCCCACTAAATTTTTGTTTTGGTAAATACAGCATTTTGAAATTAAAAAAACACATTATTTTTTAAAAATACATAATTTATGTTAAAACTTTTTTTTTCAATCTGAAGCGATTTGGCTACATAAAGCCTCAGAAGCTCATAAAGAAGAGTTTATATCTACCAATTATAGCCATCAAGTTTCCAGATGGTCTATAATTTTGCATTTTGTGAGACAGTTTGCAGGTCTGTATGTGTTCTTGGCAAAACTAAGACTCTGTCTTAGTCATGAGGTCATTTAGGGAGACCATAGTTGGAGATCAATAAATATAAACCCTAGGGGATTTTACAAGTGGTTCCAGAATCTCTACATGCCTGCAGTAGACACTGTTAGTTTCCTACAGAGAACTGTTCTCTCCTTCTTCCTTTCTACCAGCTGAGACTGAGCTCCCCCAGAAGGAGATCCTGAGGCAAGGTTTTGAGAGTAAGTGATTTGTCTGAGGGGTGATACCAGGAATCACTGACACTACCTAAGGGAGTGCCTAGGAAAGGAAGGAAGTCCATACAGAGTGTGCTAATGAGCAGATTATCACTGTGAGCAACTGAAGCTCAGTGCTATTGGGGACCAAAAGGAGAGATGGGGTAACTAACCTCCAACTGTTCCCACCAAGGGGCAATCTCAGTTCTCCTCCATCATTGATTGAGAGCCACTTCCAGGAGCATCAATTTCTCTGCACTTTGCAGTCTGGTCCACATGCAAGCCAAGCAAGTTCCTGTGAAATCCCTCTGAGAAGGGAAATTCCAGAGAAATCTCTCAGAAAGAAAAAGAGAAAGAAACCGATGCTTGCAATAAAAAACAGTGCATAGTAAGAAGATAAGGGCAGGTACCAGTGACCTCTCCTATACTAAAGAAACTTCAATTTTGTCCAGCTATCTACTTCTCCTTATACAAGTATTACCTCAGGAGAATGAGGCATTTCCAGCTCCAAGGTTGAGCCAGATTGATATAAAAATGGTCTCATTTACATTTATGGTGTCTCAGAAATGGACATGCATCTTAACTCTAGCCAATAGGTATGGTCAGATGTCATTACAACAGAAGGGGATTCTGGGGGAACAGTTTCCTTTTCCTAAAAGAGATGATTCAAAATACACTGTCTCTCTTTTTCCTCAGACATTGTCACGTCCAGAGGTGAGTGCTGGCATGGCTGCAGACATCCTGTGGCATAACTAAGGGGAAACCAGCATTGAGGATACATGTAAAGAACCCAGGTCCTAAAGAAGACATACCAATGGCCAACAGACACATGAAATGATGCTCCATATCACTCATCATCAGGGAAATGCAAATCAAAACCACAATGAGATATCACCTGATACCTGTCAAAGTGGCTAAAATGAGCAACGCAGGAAACAACAAGTGTTGGAGAAGATGTGGAGAAAATGGAACCTTCTTGCATTGTTGGTGGGAATGCAGACTGGTGCAGCCGCTGTGGAAAACAGTATGGGAGTTCCTCAAAAAATTAAAAAATAGAATTACCATATGATCCACTAATTTCACAACTGAGTGTTTACCCAAAGAATATCAAAAGAATGCTAATTCATAAAGATATATACACCGCTGTGTTTTTTGAAGCATTATTTACAACAGCCAAATTATGGAAGCAGCCCAAGTGTCCAAAGATGTGGTATATTATACACAATGGAATATCATTTAGCCATAAAAAAAATGAAGTCTTGCCATTTGTAACAATAGGGATCCATCTAGAGAGTATCATGCTAAATGAAATAAGTCATTCAGAGAAAGATAAATCCCATATGACTTCACTCATATGTGGAATTTAAGAAACAAAACAAGTGAACAAAGAAAAAAGAGACAAACCAAGAAGCAGATTCTTAACTATAGAGAACTGATGATTACCAGAGGAGAGGTGTGGGGGGAGGGATGAGCGGAATAGGTGAAGAAGATTACGAGTACACTTACCATGATAAGCACTGATTAATGTATAGAATTTTTGAATCACTAGATTGTACACTGAAAAAGAATAGGACACTCTTTGTTAACAAACTGCAATTAAAACTGAAGGAAAAGATAAAAGAGCCTGTTTCTTGACATCATTGAACATGTAAATCAACCAAGCCTGAATCCTCTCTTCTGTCCAGACTATTAATGTGAAATTGTATTTCTTTATGTTTAGGCTAGTGTGTTTTAAGTTTTCTGTTACTTGCAGCAAAAAGCGTCTCAACACCGGTATCCATAGACTGAACAGGTAATATGAGTGAATAATAGAACTTCTACCGTTTCCACTGTTGCTGTGACTGAAAAACATTCATTCACAACTGTTACTGAAGTATTCATACTATCTATCCCATTTATTCCATCACTCAAGAGATAATGAAAATTTCATCAAGCATAGAGTATTCATAGAAATTTTTTATCTTAAAGAAAGATCTTTGTAGAGCTACCCTATGACTCTGCAATTGCACTACTGGGCATTTACCCCAAAGATACGGAAGTAGTGAAAAGAAGGGCCATATGCACCCCAATGTTCATCACAGCAATGGCCACAATTGCCAAACTGTGGAAAGAGCCAAGGTGCCCATCAACAGATGAATGGATAAAGAAGATG
>PITA01020576.1:10703-34674 GCA_004023965.1 Spilogale gracilis | reverse complement strand
TGGGTGGCTCAGTTGGTTAAGCCACTGCCTTCGGCTCAGGTCATGATCCCGGAGACCCGGGATCGAGTCCCACATCGGGCTCCCTGCTCGGCGGGAAGCCTGCTTCTCCCTCTCTCCCTCCCCCTGCTTGTGTTCCCTCTCTCACTGTGTTTCTCGCTGTCAAATAAATAAAAATCTTTAAAAAAAAAAAAAAAAAAAATATTTAAAAAAAAAAAAAAAAACATCTTTACTAACAATTTTCTAGTACTCTATCTCATCTTAGAAATAATGTAAATATATTTTATCATTAGGAATTTTCATTGTTCAGTACTATATGTTCATAATCTTACATGCTATGTATTGTTCTCAGCTCTCAGGGTATTGCAATGAATAAAATAGACCAGAGTTTATATTCTAATTTGATGTGGCAGATAATAGATAACGGCAAGCCTTTTCTGTAAATAGCCAGATACTAAATATCTTAGACTTTGTGGACTATGAATGGGTATGGTTGTGTTCCAGTAAAGCTTTATTTACAAAAAGAGATAATGGGTTGGAGTTGGCTCACAGGCTCTAGTTTACTGAACACTGGCTTAAAACATCTTAAGAAGTAGGAACCGTTAGGGGCACCTGGGTGGCTCAGTTGGTTGGGTGACTGCCTTCGGCTCAGTTCATGATCCCGGAGACCCGGGATCGAGCCCCACATCGGGCTCCCTGCTCGACGGGAAGCCTGCTTCTCCAACTCTCACACTCCTCTTGCTTGTGTTCCCTCTCTAGCTGTGTTTCTCTGTCAAATCAATCAATCAATCAATCTTAAAAAAAAAATTGGTAATTAGTAAGTTGCACTTAGAAGGAGAAAACCAAAATAGCACCTGAAAAATAGCAATTTGAGGGAGTGGCTTTTTGCTTTATTATATGACAAGGTATTAAAGATAGTAGGAGTGCGTAAGAGAAACTGTTCCTCTTGAACTAGGTGTAATCAAGTCCTGGATTTGTTTAGCAGTGGTTAAATTTTATGGCTACAAATAAAGCAGTAGCTGCAGCTATAAATGTCATGTATATTTAAAGGAAGAATAACTTGTTTATTCCAAGTTTGAACCTTAGTCCTAAATTCACAACTTTTTTCAAGTTGGTGGGAGATTATTTTTTAAATGTATTTCTTTGATAAGGCAGAGTGTCCTGGAAATATAGCTACTAAATTCTAAGAGAATGGGTTCTGCTCCGTCATACTGAGCTTCTCCACACTGTGCTACTTCTGGTCCCTAAGATGTTATTTTTTTTTTTTATAATAGTACATTGTGTTTTTTGCCCTCTCTTATCCTCCATGCTGTTTTCTTTGAAGTCTTTTTGAAGGTTCTTCCTTCTTTGTCCAACTTTCTTCATTATGGAAAAATTTATATAACATAAAATTTCCCACTTTAAAAATTTTTTGAATATACACTAGTGGCATTAAGTATATCCACATTGCTGTGCATCCATCAACACTGCCCATCTCCAGAAATTTTTCTCTATCCCATATCTGTATCCATTAAATGTCTCATTTCCCTGTCCCCCATCTACTCACCTTTTAAGTTTATGGTGACCCAGGTCTCTTTTGCCTGGATTCCCTCTGTTTTGATTATTTCATCCATTCATGTGGTGTCCAGATCCTCTATTCAAATTAATCTTATTCATCAGGTATATATTCAGTTAATATTTACTGAGAGCCTGGTATATATCAGACTTTGAGGAAAGGGTAGAAGATACATGTTGAGGAAAAACTAACACTGTACCTGACCTCATGGAGTTGGTCAGCTACTAGGGTAAATGTACTAATACAAATAATTTTTATAACTGGTGATTTGTAATAAAAGAATGGTACTGGGGTGCCTGTGTGGCTCAGAGGGTTAAGCCTCTGCCTTCGGCTCGGGTCATGATCTCAGGGTCCTGGGATGGGGCCCTCGCATTGGGCTCTCTGCTCAGCAGGGAGTCTGCTTCTCCCTCTTTCTCTCCTTGACTCTCTGCCTATTTGTGATCTCTCTCTCTGTCAAATAAATTAAAAAAATCTTAAAAAAAAAAAAAAAAAAAAAAAGAATGGTACCTTGTGCTTTGAGCTTTGAGAAGTAAGAATTTTTCCTTAGGAAGCAATGTTTGACCTGAATCCTAAAGACTCAGAAAAACGTGAGTGATTTAAGGAGGAAGGCAAAAGGGGGAGAAGCGTATTCAAAGTAGAGAAGACAGCATGTGCAAAGACTCTGTGGGAAGCCTGTTGGAACAGGTTATGGGGAGTACAGCCCACACTTGAGGACCTGGAACAAGCCAGGGTGTGGCTGGAGAAGACTAAGGAAGGGAGAGGTCGGAGTTTTGGCCAGAAAGATATGTAGGAGCCAGGCTTTGCAAGGCCTTATAGATTATGTTAAAGGTTTATGTCCTTATTCTAAAAGCAATAGAAAGATATTGGAGAGTTTTATTCAAGGGTATGGTGTGTATGGTCAGGAAGACATGATCAGGTTTGCAGTTTGGTTAAGGTCTTGATTAGCTGTAGTATGAAGAGTAGATTGGAAAGGGCCAAAAGTGAATGAATGTAGTGCTTTTAGTGACTGCTGAGCAGTGTGAGTTGATGGTAGTGGAGATAAAAAGATGTGGAAGGAAAAATGAGTGAATCAGATTTGAGGACATGATCTAGATTTCCAGCTTATGTGACAGGGTGAATGTTATTAATTATTCTGAGATAATGCACCCAGAAAGAGAATTCAATTTTAGTGGGAAAATCATGAGTTTGAATATGGAAATGTTGACTGAAGTACATTTGCCAGACCCATAGGGGAGACATTAAATGGGCAGCGCACATGGGACTGAAGTCCAGGAAAACTTAGGACTGGAGATACAAATAATGGGGAGTTTTTGGAATACAGGTAATAACTGATGTCTTGGGTATGAATAAAATTTCTTAGGAGAAGGCATATGGTATAGAGTGAGAAGATAAAAGGGCTGAGGACTTGAAATGCTAGTGATTAAACAAATAACCAAAAAGAAGAGAGTAAGCTTAAAAGGAGATCAAAGAATAAAGGGGAAGAAATTAGCACCTCAGTTTCTGCTCAGTGTTGTGTTTCTGAGATCATGCCTCATACTACATCCTAAATATGTTTAAAGTGTGGCATCTTGTCTCACAGTGAATGTGAACAAAATCACATTGTCCAACTTATACTACGCCATCCAACTAAACAGAAAAACTAAACAGTAAACACATATTCCTTCTCTCCAAAGCACTACTCTGCCCAGTAGCAAACCAGGAACTTCAAGACATCTTATTTTATTTCCTTTACTAATGCTTCTAGTTTTTGATACCTTTTTCTTCCTTCCTTCCTTCCTTCCTTCCTTCCTTCCTTCCTTCCTTCCTTCCTTCCTTCCTCTCTTCCTCTCTCTCTCTCTCTCTTTCTTTCTTTCTTTCTTTCCATTTTCACCTCTCCTGCCTAGTTCAGTCTAATCTATTCAACATAAAAATGGCCATCAGTTTTCTTCCTAAAGTGATTGGATCCTATTACTCTTGCTCAGAATTTGCTGATGTGAATAAAGTTCATTCTCCTAAGCATAGTTTCCAGGACTTCCATGCCCTAACGCAGCCATGCTTTCGTGTTTTGTCCCTCAGCTATGTGCTTTACCTTTCTATATTACTCACTTTTTTTCTCTCTGAACATTTCAAGTCACTGCTTTCACACAGATGAAAGCACACTCTCATTTTTAGTGGTCTATCAGACTGCTGCTCATCCTCTTCAAGACTGCTGCAGTGCCTCATTCCAAAAGCCTTACCTAGTTTTTCTCTACTCTAATGAATTACTCTTATCTCAGAAGTTTCACAGCCCTTTGCACCTTTATGATAGTAGTCGTTTCATTTTGCCCTGAAGTCGTTGTTTTTTTCTGCCTGCACTACTTGGTTGTAAGCCTCTTAAAAAATAGTGCCATGTCACATTGTCTGTATGTTCTAAATATTGCTTTGCCAGTGATTGGAAATATCGGATAAGCTATGGATTTTAGAATACAGTAGAGGAAATCAATACTATTTTAAGTATTTTTCTTATATATAATTGTACTCAGTATCTTCGTTCTACTTTGATACTGTTCCTATAATTTTATATGCACAGCATACATTTTTTTCCCCTCTTTTGGCAGAAGTATTCTTGGGTCAGAAAACCAGGGTCGGGGGGAGGCTTTTTTTCTTCTAAAAAGAGAATTTTCACATGTTTGACCTTAACCTGGCCTAAGTAGTCAATATTCCTCTTTTTTTTTTTTTTTAATCCAAATTTTGGAAAGACTTAAAAAAAATTTTTTTAAGATTTTTATTTATTTGTCAAAGAATGAGAAAGGGAGAGGGAGCACAAGCAGGGGGAGTAGGCTCCCTGCTGAGCAAGGAGCCCAATGCAGATCTCTATCCCAGGATGCTGGGATCATGACCTGAGCTGAAGGCAGATACTTAACTGACTGAGTTACCCAGGGGTCCCTTATTTATTATTTATTTATTTTTAAATTTTATTTATTGATTTGTCAGTGAGAGAGCAGAAGCTGGGAGTGTGGCAGGCAGAGGGAAAGGGAGAAATAGGCTCCCCACTGAGCAGAGAGCCCACTGTGGGGCTTGATGTCAGGACGCTGGGGTCATGACCTGAGCTGAAGGCAGACATTTAACTGACTGAGCCACCCACGCACCCCTGGAAAGACTGTTTTTAAATCTCATTTAATAGCGTTGTTTTTTTTTTTTTCTTTTTCTTTGCAATGCATGCTTGTTATAGAAAAATGAGAAAACACAAATATACTTTTTCATTCATTTTATTTTTTAAGGCTATTCAGAGTTGATACAGTTGGAACAAACTTTCCAACAAGATAGAAGTAAATTAATTTAATGGCTAATAATTTGTTGAGAAGATACTCTTACTGTGATACTATTTTTTTGTTTGGTGTGGCTGCTGTTTTATTTGCACAGCACAATTAAAGGTAATGGAAATACATTGTTGGAGTTCTTAATTTGATGTGTTTTTTTTTCTGCTACTATAAGAATGTTTCTGTATTTAAATTGAGGTAATGGCTTAATGAATTTTCCAGTAAGAAAATTTTTTAAGTAAAATGTTAACTTTGTCTCCCCTTCTCATTAACACAGCTCTCAAGAGGCAGAATTTATATAATAATCCTTTCAACTCCATGAGTTACACAAGTCCTTACAGTCCGAATGCAAGTAGCCCATACAGCAGTGGTTTCAATTCTCCATCCTCAACCCCAGTGCGACCTCCTATAGTCAAACAGCTAATACTTCCTGGAAATTCAGGTAAAGAGAAAATGAAATGGAATAATTAAGGAATTTACTGCCCTACCTCAAAAATAATGTAATCATCAGTTGTTCAAGTTCTTTTATTTATGAAACTTTTAAGTGCTTAGAGAAAATATCATTGAGGAACACTAGGTACTATTATTCTAGGTACCAGGGATACAGATAAACCAGGTTACATGCATAAGGTTTTCTTTAGCATATACTTAAAAGTTTGTAGATCTTGCTTGATTAGATGAACAAGGTTTTGATTCTTTTAACCAGTAGCTTGCCAAATAGCTGATTGGGTTGTAAAGTTAAAAGTAAGAGCACTTTGTTTTTTAAATAACATTTTCCCTTTTTTTTTTTTAAGGTTTTATTTATTTGTCAGAGAAAGAGAGAGAGAGAAAGAGAGAGAGAGAGAGGAATACCAGCAGGGAGAGGAGCAGGCAGAGGGAGAAGCAGGCTCTCCCATGAGCCAGGAGCCAAATGCTGGACTTGATCCCAAGACCCTGGGATCATGACCTAAGTGAAAGGCAGCCACTTAACCAATTGAGCCACCCAGCATCCCTAAAAATAAGAGCTCTTATTTTCACGTATTTTGTTAAGTAATTCAAGCTTTATTTAATAAGCTTTGATATTGCACTTAACTACAGTGTAAGACCATATGTGAAGTGTGCCGACAGAGCGACGCCCTAAATGATAGGGGAGGGATAGACTGCTGTAACTCAGGGAAAGAATGTTTACTGTGGTTGTGACTGCTGTGTTCTCTCTGACTGTACTTTGGTTCAGTCCCTGGTTAACTCTTACTGCTGCTATCGTTATTACTTATTATTACAGCTTCCTTAAAAATTAAGGTTATTGTTAACCACCTCAGCTTTTTGATCTGTGTATTCCCTAGTCTAAAGACTTCTTTGATCCTGCTGTTTGCTTTGTACATAAGTTGTTACTCACTATTTCTTTCTTTTTTTTTTTTAATTTTTTTTAAAGATTTTATTTATTTATTTGACAGAGAGAAACACAGCCAGAGAGGGAACACAAGCAGGGGGAGTGAGAGAGGGAGAAGCAGGCTTCCCGCCGAGCAGGGAGCCCGATGTGGGGCTCGATCCTGGGTCTCAGGGATCATGACCTGAGCCGAAAGCAGTCGCTTAACCAACTGAGCCACCCAGGCACCCCCTTGCTATTTATTTCACCATGACTGCATACTAAAAATATTTGTTTAATATAAAGAATTTTATTTGGGCACTATTTGAGCTTGACCTCATAGTACTTCTCCCATCATATGTACTGTTTTCTTCTTCATAATATAAACATTAACTCTTTTGCTTTTCTTATATTCCTTTCATGTTGAAGCTAACTTTTTTCTTTCAGGTTTTTATTTAAATTCTAGTTAACATATATGGTAAAGTTGGTTTCAGGTATAGAATTTAGGGATTCTATCAATTACATATAACATTCTGTGAAAGCTGACTTTTACGCTAAAGAGTTCTGGGAAACAAGCATTTCAAATCAATCTATATTAGAAATATTAGTAATAGTGTTGGGTTTTACACTTCACCAGAAGTTGATGATCTGATGAAAGCATTTCCTTAGAAATAACTTAGACTCTTGGATGTGTATATCCTTTATTCCTCTGATCGGTCTTTTATCCCCCCTTTTCTTTTGAGTGATTAAATGATTTTTTTAATCTAGTTATTATTTTTCCCATCTTTGTGCTTCACTGCTAAACTTCAGAGGACTTTGTGGTTCCCCATTACTAGTTTGACAAAGGAATTTTGTAAGCATGGCATAATGTAGGAGAAGTGAGCATAGTGTTCTTTTTGGTTTCTTCCTAGATCTCTAAGGAATCTTGATTTACCTCAGAGTATAGTTTTCTTGCTTAGGAAAAGTAGATGCTTTTGTTCAGGGAAAATAGATGATGGTATATGCTAATGACTAAATTTGAGAGGAGAAAACATCATAAATTATCTGTTTATAAGCAGTTTCACTGGCTGTCTTATAAAAGTTGGAATCCTCTAACGTATAGATACTGCCTACTTGCCAAGCACTGTGTTAAAATCTTAATTGCTTCATAAGAGTATAGATAATTTATAGTTAAAATGAAAATGTTTTGTTTTTGTACCATAACATATGAAGGAGTCCCTGTAGTCCTCTTTATTCTTTTTTTTTAAGATTTTATTTTTTGGTTTTTTTTTTGAGTAATCTCTTCATCCAGTGTGGGGCTCAAATTTACAATTCTGAGGTCAAGCGTCTCACACTCCATTGCTGAGCCAGCCAAGCACCCCACCCCTCTTTATTCTTACTAAGGTCAATTTTTTATTTCAATATTTGGGAATGTTTTAAACAGAAAAGGCAGAGTAATGGTGAACTGAATCAAAGATTTAATATCAGATTAATTAGAACAGATGTTTATTCACTTTTGTTTCACCAGATTTCAAATCTTTTTTTTTTAAGGTAATTTGAAAAGTTCATCAGACAGAAATCCTCCACTCAGCCCTCAATCCTCTATAGACAGTGAGTTAAGTGCTTCAGAATTAGATGAAGATTCAATTGGATCCAATTATAAGCTAAATGATGTAACCGATGTACAGATTCTAGCTCGGATGCAGGAAGAAAGTAAGTATTGTAATTGTTAAAGTTGAGGTCTAGTTGAAGTATAATTTTGTTGGGGTTATTAAATAGGTCTTAGGATGTTGTGGAATAATAACAAATGTTGGGATTTCAGAGGCTATTCAACATACAGACTTGCTTATTCATTAACTTATTTTCAGCGTTCATTTTACATAGAACAGCTTGTTGTGTGAGGAGTGAAGAAAGGCAGGTAATACTCTGCTTCAATGACTGGTAACCATACTCTTCATGACTTTGTGCAGGAATTCTCTAGAGTAGTGATTACTCTATTACTTTGTGTTTGATATCTAAGATCTTTTTCATACCCAAAGAACCAGTTATTCCCCCTTGGGGGCATATATCACCACTCTCAGCATATATGATACAGACTACAAAAAAAAAAAAAAAAGACCTTTGTGAGAAAATTGGAATTACGACATTAAATGAGGTGTAGCATATGACATTGCTTTGCTGCAGAGTGGTCCTTGCAACTTCTTAGGTCACAGATACCTTTGAGAATCCAGTAAAAATTACATCCCTTGCCATCCTCAAAATGCACATGTGCACAGAATTTTTCATGTGATTTTAAGGGTTTTTGGATGCCCTGGCTCTCACTATAAGATGGTGGTGAGAGTATTATTATTGCCTGTACATTTTTTTTAATGTAAATGACAATTCATTCTTATTTATATAGTTACACTTTCCAAATTTATGTATAAAAGATTTTTTAAAATATTCAGCACACAAAATGTGAGTATAGAAAGATGAGGAATAAGAAGAGTAAGAGAAAATAATCAGGCTAAAAAAATCGGTGTCATTCTCAGGAGATCATAAAAGGATTCTCAACCTGAAGAAACAGGAAAACTTGAACATGTGAAATACCCTTACCTAATTATACTGATAATGGTACATATTTTTAAAAGGCTTTTACAGAGGATGGGATTGTTATACATATTTAGTAAAGTGTTATGGTTTTCCTATACCTTTTATTGTAAGCTTAACTGTGAAGTGAGCAATCTCTCTAAAGAGATCTCTCTAAAGTAACCCCTTTAATCTTTATGATGAAAAGATTCCTGAAGCACACGTTTCAGAGTGTTGACAGTTGGCTGGTGATATGGAGCATTGCTATAATTTAGTTGAAATGCTTTCTGCTTTTAGGCCCTTTTATAGAAGTATGTAGTTTTATTAAACTATAACAACTATTAACCTGCAGAATATTATTCTGCTGATTTCATTTTTCATTTTTACACAACTTCTCATAGAAAAATAGAAAGATTTGGTGCTTACTTTATTTAACTTAAGCCCCAGAGACTAATAGTAGGGTACCCTTTTCTGCTGTAATTATATATAACTCCTCACTGAAACTAGTATTGTCAGCTAGTAGAAGGCTGGTTTTTGTCAGGGATGTGAAAGAATAAAGAATGCTTCCTTTCTTTCCTTTCTTCCTTTCCTTTCTTTCTTTCCCCTTTCTTTTCTTTTCTTCCTTTCCTTCCTTTCCTTCCTTTCTTCTTTCCCTCCCTCCTTCCCTCCTTCCCTCCCTTCCTTCCTTCCTTCCCTCCCTTCCTTCCTTCCTTCTTTCCTTCCTTCCTTCCTTCCTTCCTTCCTTCCTTCCTTCCTTCCTTCCTTCCTTTCTTTTTTAAGAATTTTATTTATTTATTTGACAGAGATAAACAGCCTAGAGAGGGAACACAAGATGAGGGAGTGAGAGAGGGAGAAGCTGGCTTCCCGCGGAGCAGGGAGCCGAGTGCAGGGCTCAGTCAGGGGACTCTGGGATCTTGACCTGAGCCTAAGGCAGATGCTTAATGACTGAGCCACCCAGGCATCCCTATTTGCTGTCACTTTCATACTGTGTTTTGGTAACAAGTAAAAGAAATTTTAGCCTTTAATCATTCCTTTTAAGCCATCCGCATGCACAAATATTTCTTTTTCTAGTGAATAAAAAAAAGATGCTACAAATATGTCCAATATCTCCTTCAAGATGCCGGGGGTTTTTTTGGTTTTTGGTTTTGGTTTTGGTTTTTTATTTTAAACGAATGATTTTTGTTTTAAAGTATCGTTTCTTCAGTTTGTTTCTCTTGTTTGTTAACAGAAATATAGAATTACAGATTTTGGCTGTTGCCTGGTTAAGCCCCCTTTTTTTTAATATGAGAAATACACAGTGCCATAGAGATTGTTGCTTCCTCAGGATCCAGTAGTACTAGAGGGCCTGCTTTAGGATCTGTGTTTTTCTTTGTAAAACAGTGCTCTTCACGGGTCGGCTATCTTTTGTTAGGAGTCTTTAATGTTGTGTTTGCTTTAACAAGACACTAAGTAACTTGTTGGTTACTAGTGAAACTTGTAGCTTGACTGAAGGACTAGATAGGCCCCAGGAATCTGTAGTTTTACAGATACCCTGGTGTGAGTCTCACCCACTTTTTTGGGTATCATATCGGTAACACTATCTCTATGTGAGTACCCATTTTAAAACTTAGAATACTACTCTATAATAGTAGAGATTTTTAAACTAGATTGTCCACACTTATATCAGGACTTGCTCAAAATACTAGCTAAATTCTGTAGTTTTTTTGAGTAGTAATTTTTTTTTCATTGAATATATATCAATATTTGTTTTTGTTCCAGGAGTTTTTATACTGTTTGAAGGACCTAAGGTTCCTTGGGTGTTTCTGGAGGTGTCAAGATACATAGGGGACCCCTTTGAAAATTTGTACTTGTTGGCTTAGGATTTAAGCTTGTTTTACTGAAGTCTTTTGGGTCTGAAGCAATTGAAATTCATTTATGCCCAAGTATTAAATTCTTGAGGGTGGGACAAAGTTTCCTTCATTGATAACATCAATTTGAAGAATTTAGTATCCAGGGAGTTAATTTATCCACTGGTGTATTCTTTCTTTTGTTGCACAGTAATTGTTTTCCCTCAATATTTCTTAAATGTTGATCTCAAATTTCTTACTGTCTTTAGGAGTAGAAATTCCCAAATTGTCTTTAGGCATAGAAATATTTTCAAGTTTACTGTTCTACCTCTGGTATAGATTTCAGAAGAAAATGTTGGATTGGACAAAAGTTTATAGAATTTCATTCAATTTAAAAATAATTTTTAAATGTTTTAGGCATCATTATATGGGATAATGTCTAAGATGATTCACATAGAAAGGGAATTTTCCTTTACACGTTATACCCTGTTTGAACTTCTTAGTGGTATTCTTTTGTTTTTAAACTTCAAAAATATTTAAATGTTTAAAAATACCCCTAAAGAAATGAAATAACGCGTTCATTATTGTCAGGTCTCCGTCAAGAGTATGCAGCCACCACATCTCGGCGCAGTTCTGGTTCATCTTGCAATTCTACAAGACGGGGTACTTTTAGTGATCAGGAACTTGATGCACAAAGCTTAGATGATGAAGATGACAATATGCATCATGCAGTATACCCTGCTGTTAACAGGTTTTCACCATCACCACGCAATTCACCTCGACCATCACCTAAGCAGTCACCCAGAAACTCACCTCGTTCACGATCTCCTGCTCGGGGAATAGAATATAGTAGAGTGTCCCCACAGCCTATGATTAGCCGCTTACAGCAACCTCGCCTTTCACTTCAGGGTCATCCCACAGATCTACAGACAAGCAGTGTTAAAAATGAAGGTAATTAGAATGTTTCTGGAAAAACAATTATCTTTCATATTTCAGTATGAAAGTAACACAGTTTTTACCCGGGTTTTGTATTTTAGATAAATAGATCAAGAATTTAGTCAGTTTGCTCTTGTGTTACTAGTGAGTCAATACACAAATAAAGAAGAAAGTGAATTTTACTTGATTATGTTAATGTTGCATTGTCCTCCTTATGAAATGATCTGTATGTAGATTTTGATATAATTTATGGTTCTTTTTAAAGGTTCTCTTCTACCCATTTATAGAACCTGGGTTAAGTTGTGTATAAGACATGTACTTCCTATTAACTCTTCTAAAATATGCTGAATGCTTAAATACTTCAATTTGTGAATACCAATTAATATTTTAACTCTTTATTCATCTAAAAGAATGATTTGATTTTTTCTTCATTAAATTCTGTTGTTACAGAAAAACTAAGACGCAGTCTTCCAAACCTCTCTCGAACATCTAGTACACAAGTTGACTCAGTGAAAAGCAGCAGAAGTGACTCAAATTTTCAAGTGCCAAATGGAGGAATACCTCGCATGCAACCTCAGGCCTCAGCCAGTAGGTATCTTTTATGTATCAGTTATTTAAAGGAAAGTGAAAATTATAGGTAGTAATTTTGTGCTGAATAGCTGTATGAAACCATGCCTGTAGTAAAATGTAGTCCTTATTCATTGCTCTAAGATAGTAGCTATATTAAAATTTAAAATTTGTTCCTATAAGATATCCACTTGTATCAATACTTGCATCTGTATGAAACTTTGGTTTGCCCAGAATTTTAAAATAAACAAAGTCTACTGGTTAAGTGTTATATAGATACACATGTATATATGTATATAGGTGTTCTTTAAAAAATATATATTTATATATATCCCTTTAAAACTTATACCTTATATATCTATATCTTTATACCTCTGTGTATACATAGGTAGAGATATATTCCTTAAAAACCTACACGTTAAAAATGACAAAGATTTTTGTGAGAAATAGTCCTTGAACAGACAACTTAAAACCCAAGTAGCTTTCTTACTAGAACATTAATAAAAAAGCAATAATGATTCTGCAAAAAATACTAGCATAATCAAAAGCATGTTAAATTTTCAATGAGTAAAACAAATACTCCAGCAAATATAGAACTTCATTAAAAAATACAAAGTGAAGGTAACTTGATGGAAAGGAAGAGCTGAGTCTGTTGAATGAAGGAGACGTATGCAACATAAAGATCAGAAAGAATCATGGGGAAAGAACTTGTAAGACAAAGTAGCGAAACTGAGCCAAGAAGTGATTTGGGAATAGGTGGACATTGTGTACTTTAGTGTACAAGGTGATTAAAAAAGAATTCAACACTTTCCAAAGAATGTTACTTGATAACTAGAGTAGATAAGCATGCAGTCAACCCAGGTTTAAACAAACTATCAGTTTTATAATTTTAGAAATGCTCAATATGTACCCCTTGTATCCCACAACTCACCATCCGTCTTGTAGTCTGATTACTCAATTCCTCTGCAGCTTATATGTCACCGGTTGAAGTGGTGGCTGTGATATGTTCCTTCATTTCCTCAAAGCTATGAAGAAGTAGCACAAACATGAGATTATTGATTGTTCATTTATGTAACTTGTTTATTGAATAATACAACTTTGAAAGCATTCATTTATTTTCTAATTCCCTTACACTCTTTCTTGGCTCTGTTGTGTTTAGCTGACTCTGTATTTTCTGTTAAGCTGCTGTTACTTGGTCACTCAAAAATAAACAGGCTAAGAAAAAATACATTTGAACCAAAATGAGTTTTGTGATAACATTGATAATATTTTTTTTTATTTTCTAGTTGTATATGATATTACTTACATTACAGAAATTCACATTGTGCTCTACCATATATACATAATCCTGTTAAATCCTCAGAACAAGTCTGCGAAGTAGGTACAATTAACACATTTTGCAAATTAGGAAATAGGACCTTTGAATGGTTGAATAACTTTGATCACATAGCTTATAGGTGGCAAGTGGATTCATACCCATGTTGATTGTGCTCAAGAATCCAAGTCCATGTAGAGAGGTTTGTCACATTTATGGTTTAGAACTAAGATTTAAAAATAACTTAGAAATATTATCTGTTTTTTTATAAAATGAACCCTGAAATTTAAGGCACTGTGGAAAATTATTACACAGAGATTTGTGTTCTTCATTTATTCAGCTGAATGTGTGCAACATGTTTTTGAACTAAATTAAATTTTAAACTTAGTATTCCAGATCTTACAGACTGTGTAAGTAAGAATACCATTATGGTACTCATATGGTATACTCATAAATGGTATGGAAAATAGGGAATCACAAAACAGTAAAAATAAAGTTGCAATTTGAACTCTTTAAATTCTGTCAGAATGGTGAATGATAACTTTTGTGCCTTTACATATGCAGATTAAGTTAATTTCACACTTGAGGACATTGTGTTTCTGGTTTTTTCCTCCTTGTATATTTGCCTGAACAAAAACAATGCACAGTGTTAATACAACAGGAAAGAAAATTTTATATCATTAAGAAGATTAAGCAATAAAAATCATGCATATTACAAACTACACTTTTATAGCCTATGCACAGATAATCTGAAACATCATTTGTATCTGTGCTTTTATGCTCAGTTTGAGTTGTTATATTCTGAATTTCTCAAAACTTTATAGAGACAGCTTCTCTGCTCTTTATTAGAACTAGCTATGTATGTATTCTCTTTACTTTATTTGGTAAATTCTCAGTACCAACTCTTTACTTAGGGTTGTTCTCTCATGCCCTCATGTATATTCTTTATTTGAACTATTCTAGCACCTCAAAGCTTTATGGAAATAAAAAAAAATTCTCCACAAAAATAGAAGAAAATAGAAAAGGTTGAGAACCTCGGATATAAATGTTAATAGAAAAATATATTGACTGTATCTTAAACTTTATGATAATTATTTGCCTTCTCTACTGGTAGAACTACCATTGTAATTACCTACTGATTCCCTAGAATTTTTTTCTGTGGTGAAATTTTTTTGTCTTTTTCCCCAGAAACTGATAATTAAAGAAAATATGTAGGAAAGAATAAAGAGATTCTAATCTCCAATTTACTTTTAAGTAGAAAATATATATGCAGTTTCATACAGATGTATTTCAGTATTTAAACAGTGTTTAAGCAAAGAGAAAAAGCAAAGTACCATCTTTTTTTTTAATTGCATATACTTATTTTTACACTTGAAACTAAAATGAAGCTTATTTACAATTAAAATGCCACAAACACTTATTTTAGTGTAAAATCACATTAGTCACAAAAATATTTTTGGAAAATAGTAAATCCAGAATTTTACCAAGTTTAAAAGTTAAGTTTATTTTATAAAAATATTTTAAAGCCTTTTGTTTAAAATTAACATTATGTTTTATGATGTAGTATCTATTTTTCTTAAAATTTTATATATATTTTTGATTGATAGAAATGTATGTGTTCTTTTAATTACTCTGTGTGTGTATATATATACATTTTCATAATAGCCTTTTTATTTGATATAGAATTATTTATAAATATATTAGTAAGTCTTATACATTTTATACATGAATGTTTTATATCAGTTGGTTAGTATAATAGATGTTGCCTTTGTTTTCCTTTAAGTAAGTGGTAAAGCTTTGGTTCTTACTTGCTGGTCTGCATGAACCTAACTTTGCAAGGTTGCTGTTATTTCCACTTATGGGACCACTTCTTTTGCCTTCTACTATGCCAATCACTGTTTTTATATGCTTATTTGCTATGGCTGCATTATTGTGGATGCTGGCATTCAAATATGAATATTATGAGAGTTCTAATATATTTTCATTTTTATAGTTATTACCAATTTCCAACTTTTATATTTGAAATGTGAGTAACTTAAAAAGTTTAAGAAAACCAGAGCATTGCAGAGGTCATGGATATATGTCGTTTCCTCAGTTTCTCCATTTAAAGGAAGGAATGTTTGTCAGGGACAAAAGATTTGCACCTTGCTGAGACTCTAGCATAGAGGTTCAGTAGGAAATTTAGTTTTCAGAAAGATGTAAGAATTATTGGTTCATAATTAAGAAAAGGGAGAAAAAACCCAGAAAATCTGCTGGTTTAAAAAAACTTTTTTTAAATTAAAACATTTTTAAATGTTTACTTTGACATGAATTATCTCATTTGAATCTCAGAACAACCCATTTCTTATTTTTATAGAGAGGAAGCAGATATCCATATGTATCACACATGCAATAGCATATAACTAGAAAAGTGCAAAGCCAAACCAAATTACTCCCTCCTCCCAACCCTTCTTTGAGTCCCCTAACTTCCTCCCAATAATTTTTATTACATCATGCTGACCTAACTGCAAATGAATACACATCTTGGAAAATGTTCCTAGATGACTCTGTTGAAGCACTGTTCAACTATAAATACTTTGTGAATTACCACAAAAGAGTAAAATAATCCAGTGTAATATTTATCCACTTTCTTACATTTAGTCAAATGGAAGAATATTTTTGCAAAGGATACAGAGTATTTCCCCAGAGAAAAGGTATATTGTCAATATTCTACTCCAGACTTCTCACTGAAGAGGGAGTGTCCAGTTGTCAGCTTATGCATAACCAGCTGCCCTGAGGCCCATGGGAAAGGAAATCTCATTCAGATTTCACTTGGAACCAAACATTAAAAGATTACACTTGAATTTTACATAATTGTAAAACATAAATTCAAAGAAATAAGTCATGATGAATCTGTGTAATGGGCTGATATAAGAATGAATGAAAAACATGTAGAATTTTTTTTTAAGACTAAGCAGCACAATGATGGGTCAATTATCTAATTACAAAGAGATTTTATAGGGGCACCTGGGTGGCTCAGTTTAAGAGTCTGCCTTCAGCTCAGGTCATGATCCTGGAGTCCCAGAATTGAGCCCCGCATCAGGCTCCCTGCTCAGTGGGGGCCCGCTTCTCCCACTTCCCCTACTTGTGTTCCCTCTCTCACTGTTTTTCTCTCTGTCAAATAAGTAAAACCTTAAAAAACTAAAAAAAACAACAAAAAGATTTTATAAATGTTTTTCTGACACTTCTGTATATTTTGACTGAATACATATCTGGGATGGGTACCCAGCATCTGTACTTCTTAGAAATGTCTCCCCTGATTCTGGGGTATATTCAAGTTTGAGAACCACTTGATTAGACTTCTGCTATGGAGGATTTTGAATGCTAAGTTCAGATCTCTGTTCGGATTTTATCCAATGATCAATCACTCATATGTCCTTAATTTTTCAACAGATATTTATTGAGTATATGTTATGTTCTAGGCAGCGCAATTATAAATGTAAATGAAATGGTATGTGCCCTTTGATAGCAGGGAGTGATTGGGAGGAACTTCTGTGGTAACAGAAAAGAGGCATTAAACTGAGCGGTGTGAGGAGGTTTTCAGGAATGTTATTGAAGATATCTTTCTACTAACTCAGGAGGAACTTATGAAACCACATGAAGAAAGGGAAGACAGATTTACCTAACAGTGGGATTGGTAATGAAGTCTTAAAAGTAGCACTCTGAATATAGTGGTTTTGTATGACTAGAGTGTAGGCGCAGCAGGATGGTTAGTGAGTGCAGTGATGAAGAATGAAAGAAATATATAGGGCACAGATTGGGAGTTTTTTTAAATATATTAAGGAATTTGGATTTCATTCTGTAAGTGTGGAGCTCCAGCCATGGTAGACTTTTAATCAATGTTACTTAGAAAATCCATTCTGGTAGCAATATGAAGAATGGATTAAAGTTGAAGAGACACTAGAAACCATTTAGAAGGCTATTGTGTAATCATGGCAAGAAATGAGTATTATTTGAACAAGGGCAGTGGTACAGGAGTTGATGAGATCTGGATGAATTTTTAAAAATGAAGTAGAAGATATGTGGGTTGGTAACACTGAGAATATGGGAGGTGAAAAGGAAGAGAGGTTTGAAAGTGACTCTGAATGAGAATTTATAAGCAATGAAAGTTTCAAAACCAAATGGCATTGCAAAGTTAGGGGAAACGGGACATTTTACCTGGCAGTAATTAACATTCTTTTATAGTGGCTTATGCTTACTTAGTATTTGGGACCTGGAGATTATTTTTAACATCTCTCCATTTGACAAATTTATGTTCAATAATAATGAAATAGAATGAGTCATAATAATAATGGCTAGAGAAAATGCAGACAATGAGAAAGTCTTTTATTGAGTGTTATTTTATAACTTAGTAAAAAATAGCATCAACATTACAGTACAAAAAAAGATATTTTAAAATCATTTTTTATAAAAAAGGAAAATGTTTTTACATATGGGCTGTGACAGTAATGAATATTATAGCTTTAGTTTTTGGAAATTTGTCAATAGCTTCTTCAGATCTTTGCATATTGAAGCTCGATAGAGTACACCAGATTTATCAGTTCTCTTCAGTCATACTGACTGAAGAATAGTCTTCAGTTTTTAAATCTGAGGTTTTTTTCCCCGCACAAAGCAACTGTTACACAAGTAAGGAAATAGTCAACATAATAAAGTTTGACAGAAATTCATAAAATTCCATTTTACAGTAAATTTCAGAAATTGCCATTTTGTCAATATCTTAATTCCTTTGGGGATCAAATCTAATGATTTTTAAATGTCTTCACACCTGAAAAAATTCAAATAATACTCAGTCACATATAATGACAATTGAAAACTCACATTCTGTTTCATTGACTTAATAATCACTGTACCATCATTGTTTATTTCTAAGCCATGTAAATATAGGAATAAATTATTGTATGACAGGGGTTGGAAGCACATAGTGTGCTAAGTGAGCTTGATTTCACATCTCTATGAACTTACTCTGGAAAGAAATGTGTAGCTGAATCCACCTATGTTAGGGGAGACCATATAACTGGGTGTTCTGATTATTTTTCATGTGAAATGCAATGCACATTAAGAGATAAGTATGTTCATTTTAATAGAATGAGGCTAATACAAAAGCGAAGATCAAGCAAGCTTTATTTCATGCCAAGCATCAGAATTTCACTGGCCAGGCCAGGGTCGCCTCTCAGGGGAGAATGATGCCCTCTTTGTCTTACAGGCTACCTTTTGTAAGGCAAACTCACAAACCAGAGTTAATTTGCATCTCCATTGCTCCTGGAACCCAGAGGTTGAGGGCATTTGGGCGTTCCCATCTGGTCCCAAGTACTGGTAACTGGCCCTTCATTCTTAATTTGCATCTCCATTGCTCCAGGACCGGGAGGATAAGGGAGTTAACTGACTGGGCATCTCCTCCAACCTGGCTCGCCTTTGTTTTCCAGGAGTTGTTTGCCCATATTTCCTGGAGTTGTTTTTCTGAGTAAACGGCAAGGTGGCTTGGACTTCTAAATAGGTCCTTACAATTTAAGTCTTTAATATATGCTGTTAAAAGGCAACAATACCTGCAGTTGTTTATAACTTAGACCAACAAATCTTTTTTTTTTTTTTAAGGGAGAAGTATTTTATCGCCAACCTTTATTAAGCTGGGGCATGATGATGATTAAAAAAACAGACCAAACTAGTTTTATTTTTGTTCTGAATTTCTTACAGACCCTTCATTCACTGCCTGCCTGCACTGGAATGGGGGGGTGGTTTAGCACATCCACTACCCTTCTCTTGATGCACATAAATAAAGTAGAAGGATTGGATGTAGGGAAACCCAAAAAGACACTGTTCTAATCCAAAAATAGGGTGATGAAGGTCTGAATTAGGTATTTAAGAGACGATAGGTATGTAAAGGAAGAGATTAATGGAACTGTAAGGGTGACTAAATGGAATTAAAGAACACTTTGAGCCAAATTGACTTGTAAAATGGTGGTGTATGTTTCACAAAAATACAGAGACTTTTGGAATTGGTTTGTGGAGGAAGACATTAACCTAAATAATGTAGCATGAGAGAATAATATTTTTATTGTACCATCTTTGCTCTTCATAGTGGCGTCTTGCTAATTTGGAGTTTTATAAATATTAAGAGAGAAACCAGGGAAATGAGTATTTTTTTAATTAATTTTCAGTGTTCCAAGATTCATTGTTTATGCCCCACACCCAGTGCTCCATGCAATACGTGCCCTGAGTACCCACCACCAGGCTCGCCCATCCCCCCACACTCTCTCCTCTAGAACCCTCAGTTTGTTTCTGAGTCCAAAGTCTCTTATGTTTCGTTTCCCTTCTCGAATTACCCTACTTCCCATTTCCTTTCTTTCTCCTACTGTCCTCTATATTACTCCTTATACACCCCAAAAACTGAGTATTTTTAAACAGACTTTCTGTTTACTACACTTTATTGTTTAAAAAGTGAACTTGTCTTTAGAAGACTGGTCAAATTAAGAGTGATAATTTAGATAAAAATTTAGTTTTCTTATTCGGGTAATACACAACCATGTGGTATTTTATGAAAGTCACTCATTACTTTCTGTCAGATTTATCAGATTTGTTTAGACAAATTTAGAGTATACTGCCTGATTCTATTTATAGTCTCATTCTTCAGATTATCGTTGCATAGTTTTTACTTGTTATGGATGCTGTTGTGACCCATGAAACTTGAGAGATAAAGTCCATTGGACTTATCATAGCTATTAATTTAAGTAGGACCTTTCCAAAACAGATTATAGATATTTGATATTAAGCCCTCATTAAAAAAATTATAATGGTTAATAGGTATTGTGGATTGCCAGAATACATACAGTTACTTTTTACCCTCATTTACTCTATTCCAATCATAGTGGCCTACTTCCTGTTCTTCAGATATACTGGTCACACACTTACCTCAGGTCCTCTACCATTGCTTTTCTGTCTGTCTACAGTGCTTTCCGCAGATATCTATATGGCCTACTTCCTTTCTTCAGATCTTTGTGCAGATGTTATCTCAGGGAAATCTTTCCTGATAACCCTATTTATAATTGCAATTTAAATCTCCCATTTCTTGTCTCCCTTCCCTACTTAGTTTTCTCCTTAGCAGCTGTCACAATCTATTTAACTCTTTATTTCCCCTTTCCTTTCAGAATGTTAGTTCCATGAAAGTAGGAATTTTATCTATCTAGTTGGCTATTGAACAAATATGTTGTACCTAAAACAGTACCTGAAATAAAGTAGGTAATTAATATCTGAAAGAATGAAAAAAGCAGCAGTGAATGGGTAAATGAGTGACACTATGAATGGTTGAAAATATGTATGAGTAAATATGCAAATGGAGACTATTCAGTGATGATAGAATCCTATATTTCTGTGGGAGAGATATGAGGTAATTATAAAATTGATTTTTTTTTTAGGTTTGAAGAAGTTTTTAGCAGTCTTCCTGGAAATATTTAGGCTGAATTGGTATATTATTAAGTAATATGTGGAGTACTGTAAAATTTGATATCAAATATATTTATTACTCTTTAAAAATATTTACTATCAGACAGTGAGGAAACAGTTTTTTAAAAGCATTGATAGAGTTAAGCAATACAGCAAAAGAGAAATTCTCTAATTCTCTTTGATGGTTATCGAGTATTCCTTTTCCAACCTGATGATTGTTTAAATGCTGGCCAGATTTATGGTTGTGGGATCTCTCCCCCCCTCCCATATAAATCATAGAAGTTCAACTTATAAATCAGTAGAGTGACATTTTAGAACCACTTAAATAGGGGACTGTAGGTGTGGGTCTCTTCAGTTCAGTGAAACTGTAGTGAGCTTTAACTCTGGATGGTTCTGAGCTGCTACTTACATGCCAAGTTTGAGAGGTTTGTTGCAATAATAGATAAGAAGTTTTGAAAAAGTTTAGAACTCCTCATTGATCACTTTAAGAAGCAGATGCTCTGACTTCTCCAAACCCATCAAACCCAAAACATACTATGCAACCCACACGCCACAAACCTCTATCCACCCCAAATAGTATGTGCACAGCCCAGGTATGTTGCTACCTGAAGTCCAAAGTACAAATTAGTTTTATTCTACAGCAAGATGGTATTGAATATATTAAAGCCATGGGATTTTTACTCCCTTGAGGACCTGCCTGGTTCTGAGTTTTCTTCTCCTTTTTGAGTATGGGGATTACTGTTTTGTTAGGGCAGTTCATCTAACAATAACTGCTTTGCCAAAGTCTGCTTTTTTGCATTGAACAAGTGCTACTTTTATTTTATTCTATACTGTGTGCTTGTGTTCATCACTTTTACTTAATTAGCTTTATATTCTTTGCATCCTATAGCATGTTTGCCGGTGGTTTGTTTTCTCTTTGATATTTTGATTGGTTTACATATTGTAGATTTTCTCATCTATAAGGAACTATTTCTGAAAGTATGCACTTTGCACTAAGATTTCCATCCCTTTTCCTTTCCAACTTAATGCACCTAAGCATCACTTTCAGATTCTTCTGCTTCTAGGTTTCTAACATATTTTCACCTTATGGTTTTTGTTCCTTGATTAATTTTCAAGTATGTATTAAAATATTCAAGTTTACAGAAGCTATAGCCTTTATCTTGTCCTTCCAGGCAAATATTACAGTTCCTTATTTTTCAACAGCTTCCCAAAGGCTGAAAAATTTGCCTCGTACTTCCCTCAAAGCCAAACAGTTGCTTCAAACTTCATCTACAAAAAGAGGTAACTACAACCTCTTAATAGTTTTAAATTTCAGCAAACAATCTAATATTTAAATCTCACACCTTTTGGTATATTGAGTCATTGATGTCTATAGGGCACATTTTAGTCCTTTTTTTTTAACTAAAGTAATGTGGATTCATTCTCTCTTGGATAAATCCAGAAGAAACTTATTTTCTGCAGAGGTATGTATTGGATTGCTCTTCTGAAAGGAATAAATGATACATGGCATTTTTTATTAGAGAATTTATCATTTTTCTTACCAACCTAAAACTGAAGGTCTTTGTTTTAGCTTAATGTAGACAACTAACAAGTGCTTTAAAATGAAACAAGTGCCAGACATTTTGTATGTAAATTTTTTTCTTCTGATTTTTGAGTTTTAGATTTACTTATCAGTAGGATGAAATGGGAATGCTTTCATATTAGAAGTTGATAAATATTAAAACACAAGATTTTGTGGTTAACTGGTAATGTTTGGACTTATTTCAGGGAGTGGTAGGGTTTTGTGTTGGTTTTTTGTTTTTTTTTTTTTAGATTTTATTTGTTTATTTGACAGAAACACAGTGAGAAAGGGAACACAAGCAGAGGGAGTCAGAGAGGGAGAAGCAGGCTTCCCATCAAGCAGGGAGCCCGATGCAGCGCTCGATCCTAGGGTTCTGGGATCATGACCTGAGCCAAAGGCAGACGCTTAACAACTAAGCCACATAAGGACTACCACTCCAGGTGTCCCAAGAGTGGTAGCTTTTTTAAGAACTGAAAGTTGAAGTATGTGAAGGTTGGACACCAAAGCTGTCATATTGGTTTGAAGAGATTGGATGTAGGAGCAGTTAGAAAGTAGAATTGGGGAAAATATCATGGAATTGGTTAGGACCAGCAGTAGTAAGAATGAGTAGAGAAGCCTCAGAGGAAATGGACATAATAAAAGCAATGAGGAAAAATATTTCCCTTATCCAGGACATATAGATTTCCTGACAGTTTCAGAACTCTGTAAATAACAAAGATAAATGAGGAGGACATAATGTCCATAATAAAGGACATTATGTGGAAAGAAGAAGTTTGATATTTGATTGTTGAAGAAAAAGATTTGGTTACTATGGGTGCAAAAGCACTGAAATACTATTTTGGCAAGTTTATGTGTAAATGTTTTAGCAGTGATTTGGTGGATTAAGTATGATTTAAGTAAATAGTTTTAGATAATAAAATCTGAAGGAAAGAAAATAGTCAAATGAAAATGTTGGATGTGTAAATGTTTGTGTTTTGAATACTAAAAGTTGATCATAGCCCTCCAGTATAAATGTCTTTTGGTGCTACTGTCAGAAATAAGAATCAGGGGCGCATGGGTTAAAGCCTCTGCCTTTGGCTCAGGTCATGATCTCAGGTTCCTGGGATCGAGGCCCGCATTTAGGCTCGCTGCTGAGCAGGGAGCCTGCTTCCTCCTCTCTCTCTGCCTGCCTCTCTGCCTACTTGTGATCTCTCTCTCTCTGTCAAATAAATAAATAAAATATTTAAAAAAAAAAAAGATAGATAGATAGATAGATAGATAGATAGATAGATAGATGAATGAATGAATAATAAGAATCAGCCTGGGTGGCTCAGTCAATTAAGTGTCTGCCTTTGGCTCTGGTCATGTTCTCAGGGTCCTGGGATCGAGCCCTATGGCCCTGAGTCAGGCTTCCCAGTCAGTGGAGAGTTCACTTCTTCCTCTTTCTCTGTCCCTCCCTCCCAAATAACTCCATTAAGATCTTTAAAAAAAAAAAAAAAAAAAAAGACGGATAGTGTATGTTCTTTTGGTAGAGAAGAAGGTGAATTATTAGGAATTATTATAGAAAAGGGTCCTTATAGAAATTATTT
>PITA01020576.1:0-10603 GCA_004023965.1 Spilogale gracilis | reverse complement strand
AGACTACTCTATCACAATAAAACATAGGATTTAAGTTTATATAAATTTTGTTGTATGCCTTTCTAAGCTACTTCATAAGTTTTAGGGGGAATCAGGTAGGTTTAAGTGATTTTAAATTTTTACTCAAGGATTTTTTTTTTGCTGTTAGGTTAAGAAGATCATAGCTTCTGGCTGGTTTTTATTTTGGGGGGGTTCTTTTTTTTTTGTAGCCTATTGAAGTTACATATTTTTGTGACTGAGCCACCAAACTCCCACCCTCCATGATATAATGACAGGAAACCCAATCTTATAATTCCTGGTACCTCTAGTGGTTTTAGTAAAGGGAAGGAAGTTTGTATGTGTATTGGGTTTTGTTGTTGTTTTGTTTCATTTTGTTTAATCTCATGTTTAATTTAATGCAGACTCATATATTTTGGATTGGTATTGTGGTTTGGGGGTGATCATTTTACACTACTAAAAGTTCAAAAAAAATTCTGAACTAACTGCAAAAGGACACAGATACACAATGGGATTTAAAATAATTACGTTAGGTATGCCTGACTGGCTCAGTCAGTAGAGCATGTGATTCTAAATCCTGAGGTCTATTTATTTATTTGAGAGGGAGAGAACAACGAGAGTGAGTGAGCATGAGAGGGGAAAGGTTAGAGGGAGAAGCAGACCCCCTGCTGAGACCCCCCAGACTCCCTGGGACCCTCCCCTCCCCCCCATGTGGGACTCTATCCCTGGACTCCAGGATCATGACCTGAGCTGAAGGCAGTCACTCAACCGAGCCACCCAGGCACCCTCATCTTGGGGCCTTGAGTTCTAGCCACATGTTCAGCATCAAGCCTACTTTAAAAAAATAAAAATAAAACATTAGGTTAATTACTGGTAAAGTTGAAACAGACTACATCTTGGATCCAAGGCCAAATAGATTTTCTAATTGCCCCTCATGATATAGACTTTGGAAAAAAGGGGTCTGCACTGGACTGTGGGATTCTCTATTCTTGTTAGGGATGTGAGGCAGATGAGATTCAGAGACCATGTGTTCATCAGTACCTTTTGCACTTTAAACGTGGACTAGAGAAACACAGACTGGTTAGTAAATTGTCACATAAATCAATTGTCCCATCCTGGGGATGAGCCTGTAACATCTAGAAATTTGGTATACTTGTTTTAAGGACTCAAAGAATCATGGAAAGAGAGAAGGTGATTCCCTTAACAACTGGAAATATGGTCACTATGATTTTATTTTTTTAGAGACTACACATGCATGAGGGGAAGCAGAAGGAGAGAGAGAATCTTACACAGGCTCTATCCTCAGCACGGAACCTTGAAGTAGGGCTCCATCTCATGACCCTGAGATTGTGACCTGAGCCAAAATTAAGAACCACTCAGGAGCCCTGGTCACTTTGATTTTAATTGCATTTAGTAGTCCTTGGAGTTTGGAGATGGGAAGGAAAGTAAGAACTGTGTTGCCTGGCACAAAGGGACACACTGTAAACATCTGTTGACCACCGTCATACCAGTAACTGAAGGCTGGGCTGATTCCTCTACGCATTTTCTTCTTGCAAGGTTTTTTTGTTTGTTTGTTTCTTCAGCCCATCCCTCTCTTTGAAGAAAAAAAATTCCGTTGTGTATTGTTAAGGCTTTGTAGGCGGGACTGCTTAAACTGCTCTGACAAAGAGATATTCATCAGTGAAGTGGAGGTAAACAAAGTAAAGACCTCACCAAGTGGGGGGGGGGGGGGAATGACTACTTAGAAAAAGTAATGCATAGATCAGGACAAATTAAAATGTAGAAACAGTTTAGAAGAAAAGAAGATGCAATTTAGGTGATGGTAGTTGTCCAGTACTGCTTTAATTCACTGTATTTTGAATATTCATATAAGGTGAGATAAACAACGTTTATAAGAGGCCATAGTGGGTGTCTGGGTGGCTCAGTGGGTTAAAGCCTCTGGGGGCACCTGAGTGGCTCAGTTGGTTGAGCGACTGCCTTCGGCTCAGGTCATGGTCCGGAGACCCGGAATCGAGTCCCACATCCGGCTCCCTGCTCGGCGGGAAGCCTGCTTCTCCCTCTCTGGCTCCCCCTGCTTGTGTTCCCTCTCTGGCTGTGTTTCTCTGTCAAATAAATAAAATCTTAAAAAAAAAAAAAAAGCCTCTGCCTTCAGCTCAGGTTCTGCTCGGCGGGGAGCCTGCTTCCTCCTCTCTCTCTCTCTCTCTCTCTCTCTCTCTGCCTGCCTCTCTGCCTACTTGTGATCTCTCTCTCTCTCTCTGTCAAATAAATAAATAAAGATAAAAAAAGAGGCCATATGGATAGGAATTTAAAATGCTGTTTGATATCAGGCTATCTGAAAATGGAGAACCTAGGAATTTTGCCATTACTTTGGATCTAAAATTTAAAATTTCTTATATTTGCTTTTCATTAACAAGTATTTATTAATCTGTATCATAAACAAGATTACACTCATATCCTTCCCTCCCCCATTATGTCTAGTCCCTCTTTACTTCTATTACAGTTGTAGTCAAAGCCAGCTCTGCCATACAGAGTTTGTAAATACAGTTAAAATAATAACAGTTGCTCCCTTTCTCATGATTTTATTATATAAAATTGAGAGAATGGGAAAGGAGCGGGCATAGAGCTCTCTCCAAACATACAAATCCTTATTAGCTATATCACACTGTTTTTGGAAAGATAATTGAATAGATTCTACTTAGGTTTAGAGTTGATAAATCTTTTGTGATTTTCCAAGATCTTTTTTTTCTTCTTTAGTTACATCTTGACTGCATCTTTCAATTTCTTTTGCAGAGGAAGTCCTAGATCAAAATTTTCTCCTTTCTGAAATTTGTGCCTTTATTTTTCTGATTAAAAATGGACTGAATTTTAGAAAATTAAAGTTAGAGCTAGGATACCTTCAAAGGTCAGCTAATTTCAATTAACCTCATTTTATTCTTTTTCCTTCTTAGCCCCCAAGTTTATAGATAGGGCACAAATGCTGCTACTATTAGAGGAAACATTTTTTATAATAGTAAAACTATAGCTTAGTGCACGTCTTTACTTTCTAGTTTTCCCTTAAGTTGTACATTAACCTTGTTAAACCATTTCTCTCCACATTCAGAGATTGTACAACTTTTCAACTTGTCTTTTTATATACTCTAGTGCATTTTTCTAAGAACTTAGGATTAACAAATTTAAAAGGATTTCTAATTTATAAATCTGTTTAAATTTTGCTATTTTAAAATATAACACAAATTCAGAAAACCATATAATACATAAAGATTTTAATGAATTATTATAAGGCAACCCTCCTTAGTGACTACTATTCATATTAGGAAACCCTAACTTTCAGAAAACCATATAATACATAGAGATTTTAATGAATTATTATAAGGCAACCCCTTAGTGACTACCATTCATGTTAGGAAACTCTAACTTGCTACTTCAGAAACTACCCGTCTACTGAGAAACATAGTCCTCTCTTGACCCACTCTCCCAGAGTAGCCGTTCTTCTGAATTTTTATAACAATCACTTCCTTACTTCTTTGTACGATTTTTATCCTCCAAGAAATGAATTGTGTTCTGCCTCTTTACCATACGTCTTTTTATATTTCTCTTGAATTATAGTTTTCTTCCAACTCTGTACTCCCCCTTGTTAAGTTTGTTTAAAGAAACCACCAGATCATTTGCCCTATAGATGTGGATGTAGATCCACAAGCTGGATCTTGCTAATATCTTTTCCATAGTATCACTTAGTAGATTTCTCTGTATTTCCTCTAAATTGGTAATTGGATCTAGATGTTTAACTGGATTCAGTTTTGCTATTTGGGGCAAGACTGCTTTGCAGATGGTGGTGCTGCTTTAGCCACAACTGCACAAATGAAAATTACCTCTTTTTTTGGTATGATATTATCAGTCACTGATGCCTAATGCCTATATCCTTACTTTAATAGCTATTGCAGAATTAGTTTATTTCCATTCTAATACTCTTTTTCTTTTTCCTTTTGGTCAAAATATTTATATAAAGAGAAACTTTCCCTTATTTTTTGCTCACCCAGCAGTATACTTTCATTTGGAAATTATCAATAAATGCTTATTCTTTCTCACTATTTACCAGTTACAAAATGAATTGGCAATTTAGTATCCTCCAAAGGTGACCCGTATTTTTCTTAAATATATATCATTATGAACTTACAAATTCAAACATTTTTTATGTGTTTTGATTCATTCTGGACATCTTCCCAACTTTGGTGGAAGCTTCCTCAAGTTGGCACTCAAATCTTTTTGACACAACCCTAGTAGTCTGATAAATTCTTGCTAACTGGTATGACAGGATAGGCACATCTTGTATACACTTGCTGCCACAGACCTGGATTTAGTCATTTCTCTAAAAGTCCTGATTTCCTTTGGTAGGAAATGGTATTTCAAAACCAAAATCTGAGGTTTTAGCTATATTAATTGCTACTGGGTTGGTCATTGTTTCTAGGTTTTTTTAGTTACTAGAGCTAGTAAATATATGTGTAGATTCATATCTGTGTATTTTTTAAGATTGGATGCCTTAGTAATAACTTCATGCTGTTACTTCCTATTCAAATTCAGGGTTTAAGGATAATTAATCTCTTAACTCACACCTGTATCTCCCTTATCTTGCTCTGAGAATTCTGTCTCTCACTAGAAGAGAGAATTAAAATATCATTTAACAATTTGTTTTATCCCATATTAAACACAAAATCTGGGGAAAACATTAGCAAAATATCATACAATGTGATTACTGAAAATAGTTTATAAAACCTTTCACATATCCTTGCTCCTTTTTTTTAGCAGTTACGCATATCCATTATCAGATTGAAGTTATTTGTACTCTTTTATTTAGTCTTAAGTCTACATTTAAATATATAATGCTTGCTGTCAGTCTGTACATTGTTGTCTCACCCATCATTTTTCTTGTTTGAAGTTCATTCTCTAGTACATCACTTAAAAAGGAATTAAAGGAGCAGCATCCATTCCCTCCATTCTCATGTGTTGATGACAGTTTGTCCATCCTTTTTGTATTTGAAATTCATTAACTGCATATGAAATCTTTGGCCCATATTTTCTTTCCTTGAGAGTCTTAAATATATTAGTCCATTTTTGTCAGGAATAAAGTTATTTCTCTTACATTCTCATTTGGTTCTTTATCTGGTTGTTCAAAGGATGTTTTCTTTTCCTTTAAAGTTTAATATTTATTTTTTAAAAATATTTATTTATTTTAGAGAGAGAGTGAGCAAGTGAAGAGAGGGACAAGAGAGAGAAAATCCTGAAGCAGACTTCCCCCTAAGTGTGCAGCCTGACGTGGGGCATGATCCCAGGACCCTAGAACCATGGCCTGAGCCAAAAATCAAGAGTCAGCCACTTAACCAACTGAGCCACCCAGGCACACCTGAAGTTCAGTAGTTTATGAGAATGTATCTTAATGTTGGTCATTTTGATTTGATTTCCCCAGATAGGTGGTGTGTTCTTTCAGTATGGAATTGCACATAAAATTTTTTTTTTAAAGATTTTATTTATTTGACAGAGAGAAACACAGCCAGAGAGGGAACACAAGCAGGGGGAGTGAGAGAGGGAGAAGCAGGCTTCCTGCCGAGCAGGGACCCCGATGTGGGGCTCGATCCCGGGACTCCAGGATCATGACCTGAGCCGAAGGCAATCGCTTAACCAACTGAGCCACCCAGGCGCCCCTATGTTGGATATTCTTTGCCTGTCTTTTGTGTCTGTTGCCTTTCCCTGAATCCTTTTCCATCTTTTTCATTTCTTTTTGTTATAAAAACTTTCTTTTTTTTCTTTGTCTATTTCTCTTAAAGCATTATCATGTTTGGGACTCTTATGTTCTTTCTAACCTAGACTTCATTTTAGGATGATTTTTGTCCAGTTCTTTTCTGTGGTCCATCACCCATTTTTTAAATGTTTCCTATTCTGTTTTATGATGTTCTTTCATATCGTTTATCATTTTCTTAAATATTGTTAGAATTTGAAATATTAGGTTATATTTTTCATCTTGTGTGTGTGTGTTGGACACAATTTCTGGCATGGTTGTATTGTTAGTAGAAATATTATTCTGCTCCTTTATTCTTTTTAATAGTAACTTCACATAGGATTTGGCCTCAGTCCTTTTGCCCATATTTTTTTGGGGGGGGGGGTTTTTTTCTAAACATTTAGATAGAAAGGAACCTTGATTTAAGATTTTCTAATTTTATGTCGAGAGATTGAGAAACTGTTAAAAAAATATGGCTGCTTATTTTCTGAGATTTCTTCTCCTTGCTCCTCTTTCATACTTATAAAATCCATCCTTTTGGGGCACCTGGATGGCTCAGTTAGTTAAGCGGCTGCCTTCGACTTAGGTCATGATCTTAGGGTCCTGGGACTGAGCCCCCACATCGGACTCTCTGCCCAACAGAGAGCCTGCTTCTCCTTCCCCCTCTATTGCTAGTGCTCTCTAACTCACTCGCCCACTGTCTCAAATGAATAAATCTTTAAAATAAATAAAATTCATCCTTTTAAAGTATACAAGTCAATGTTTCTTAGTATATTTACAGAGCTAAACAATTATTTTGATCTTAGAGATCATCACCCCCCATTAGAAATTTCATACCTATGTCCCACTACTTCCAACTCCTGGCAACCACTAATCTTTCTGTCTCTGGTTTTAACTATATCTCTGCTATTTCATGTAAATATAATATGTGATCTTTGTGACTGGCTCATCATAAGATTTCAAAGTTCATCATAGTACATATATATTAGAACTTTGTTCCTTTTATATATATTCAGTATATGGATATACCAAATTTCATTTATCCATTTCTCAGTTGTGAACATTTGAGTTGTGTCCACTTTTTGCCTGTTTTGAAAATGCTCATGCTGAAAGTATTTGCCAGTAGCTTATTTATTCATATCTATCAATCTTCTTGTATGTAAGGAAGAAAACCTATAGTGAAACCCATTCCCAGGAGTGTCTTCTGCCTCTTATGTTTAATAAATCTTCTCATGATTGGGCGCCTGGGTGGCTCAGTTGGTTAAACGACTGCCTTCGGCTCAGGTCCTAATCCTGGAGACCCGGGATCAAGTCCCACATCGGGCTCCCTGCTCGGCGGGAAGCCTGCTTCTCCCTCTCTCACTCCCCCTGCTTGTGTTCCCTCTCTGCCTGTGTTTCTCTCTGTCAAGTAAATAAAATCTTTAAAAAAAATAAAAAATAAAAAATAAATCTTCTCATGATAACTGTGTACTTACAAAAATAATGATGAGTCGTGTATAATAGTGGAAGAAGAAATCAAAGGCTTCTAGGCCTTGTTAGTTTTTTTTGTGTGTGATTACTTGTCAGCCTTCACAAATTTAATAGGCCTTGGTATCAAATCGTATCAAATCTGCTTAGGATTGTAGCCCCACAAACGTACGTTCTGAGTCTAGTTGAAAATAACATTTTAATTTCTACTCCCAGAGGTGTTTCTCTATTAGTTCCCAGTAAAGAATACCAGTCTGGGAATGAGGAGGTATGGGTTCAACTTCTGACTTTCTTACTTGCTCTCTGCAATTGTGGCAAGTTTTCTTCTTTGCACAGTGGAAAGGTGGGGACAGATAGTCACTAGTAACTCTTGTAGCAGGATTCTTTGACTATAACGAGAGAATCATGTTTACATCATCTCTACAGTCTTTACTTTTTTTTACTTATTTTTTTAGGTCTTTATTATGTCTGTAACCTCTTACTGTCCTTGATGGTGTATAGACCACTGAGTAACTAGGATGATGTAACTTACTATAGTATTTTTGTTTTTAATCTTTCTTAAATAATTGGATGGCATATCTATTTTAATAAATGTTCTTCTTCCCGTCACTCACAGTGGCCAGTGTTTGGGAATGTGTATATTCTTATTGTAAACTATATATTTGATATTTACATATTTTTAACAATTATGCAATTAATGGAATTTATAGTTTGGATACATCACTGTGAAGACAACCATTTGGAGTATCTATGTTTTTTCATGTTGCTATTTACATTTGAAGTATATTACTTATAAAATACTGTGAATATTTATCAAGCTAAAAAATAGTAGTTTACTCGATTTCTCCCATTCTAAAGTGCCTGTTGTATTTTCAAAGCCTCAATTAGAAAACTTACCATTTTTATTACATGCTAATTAAAAGACCAAAAAAACTGAATGTTTTAAAAATAGGAATCCTTATATTACCCATCATTTCATTTCAGAGGTGACTTAACTTAGACACCAAGGTTAGCATTCTTGGTCATATATCAGTCAGTTTTATAAATAGAGTTCTAATTCTTGCTCAGAGTAGATAACTTCACTTTATGCCTTGATTTAAGTGCAATTCTCAGTATCCAAAATGAGTAAAGAGAAAATATAATCTGTCATAATTAATTTGGTCAGTAAAGACTAATTAATCCCTATGTTTTAGTTAATTCATAAGGAAGGCCTAGGCGATGATTGTCTTGAGTGGCATTGTTGAATTTCTTTCCAGAGAACTCAGCTTCAACAGGCTGAAAAGCTTCAGTATTCCCTAGATAAGGAAGGCACAGATGTGGTATGCCTTACAGTTTGTGTAATATTATAAATTTGTCAACTATTTATATAAATATTACTCATTTGATTTTCACAGCTAACCTGTGATATTTGCTGAAATTTGCTGAGTTTTGTTTTATTAGATTTACATCCAAATATTTCTTTCCTCAGGGTGCCTGGGTGGCTCAGTTGGTTGAGCGACTGCCTTCAGCTCAGGTCATGATCCCGGGTCTCCAGGATCGAGTCCCATTTTGGGCTCCCTGCTCGGCGGGAGACCTGCTTCTCCCTCTCTCACTCCCCCTGCTTGTGTTCCCCCTCTGGCTGTGTTTCTCTCTGTCAAATAAATAAAATCTCTATAAATAGATAGATAGATAGATAGATAGATAGATAGATAGATAGATAGATAGATAGATAGATCTGGCTGTGTTTCTCTCTGTCAAATAAATAAAATCTCTATAAATAAATAGATAGATAGATAGATAGATAGATAGATAGATAGATAAATAAATAAATAAATATTTCTCTTCGCTTTTGGGGAGCAATGCAAGTGGCATTTTTTATTTTGGTTTCTATATATTCATTACTGCTATATAGAAATACAATAGATTGTTATATGTTAATCTTCTATCCTATGACTTTACTGAACTCAGTATTTTAGAAGTTTTGTGTTTTGTTTTGGTTTGGTTTGGTTTTTTGTTTTTTGGTTTTTGTTTTTTGTTTTGTGGATTCCTTGGGCTTTTTGGTGTAACAATTATGAAGACAATTTATTTCAAATATATATGCCTTTTATTTTCTTGCTTATTGCACTAGTTAGAACTTCCAGCACTATGAATAAGAGTAGTAGGAGCATATGTTTTTGCTTTGTTCCTATCTTAGAGGGGAAGCAGTCTTTCACCATTAAGTATAATAATACATATATATATATGTATATTTAAAGATTTTATTTATTTGACAGAGAGAAACACAGCCAGAGAGGGAACCACAAGCAGAGGGAGTGAGAGAGGGAGAAGCAGGCTTCCTGCCGAGCAGGGAGCCCAATGTGGGACTTGATCCTGGGGTCCGGGACCTGAGCCAAAGGCAGACGCTTAACCAACTGAGCCACCCAGGCGCCCCTATATGTATATTTTTTATAAATGTTCTTCAACAATTCAGGTTCCCCCATTCCTATTTTGCTCAGAATTTTTATCATGAATGTGTGTTAAATTTTGTTAAATGCTTTTTGTGTCAGTAGATGTGATCATGTGACTTTCCTTTAACCTGTTGTTATGGTGGATGACATTGATTTTCCAATTTTTTTAAAGATTTTTATTTATTTGTCAGAGAGAGAGAGAGAGCACAAGCAGGCAGAGTGGCAGGCAGAGGGAAAAGCAGGCTCCCTGCCAAGCAAGGAGCCCGATGCAAGACTTGATCCCAGGACCCTGGGATCATGACCTGAGCCAAAGGCAGCCGCCTAACCGAGCTACCCAGGTGTCCTGATTTTCAAATTTTGAACCAATTTTGCATCCTGGAATAAAGCACACTCATCATGGTATAGGGGATATATATCTGTCACTGAGTTCTGTATGCTTATAATTTGTTAAGGAGATTAACATCTACATTGATGAGAGATATCAGTCTGTGCTTTTCTTTTTTGATACTGTGTTTCTGGCTTTATGTGTCTTTGTCTGACACCACTCAGACATTTGGTAGATGAGGCTTGGGGGCATTTCATTACTGCTAGGTGGAAATAGAAACTGGTTTTGTTATTTTTGTTTTTTTTTTTAATTTTTTTATTGTTACTAAAAATTTTTTTTTCCAGTGTTTCAAGATTCATTCCCCATTCCCCATACCCAGTGCTCCACGCTTTAGGTGTCCCCAGGCTCTCCCATCCCTCCACCCCCCTCCCTCCAAGTCCCTCAGTTTGTTTCTGTGTTCAAAGTCTCTGTTGTTTCGTTTCCCTGCCTAGATTACCCTAGTTCCCATTTGCTTTCCTTCTGCCACTGTCCTCCAGTTTGCCCCTCATGCACTGCAAGTAAGTGAGACCATGCAATACTTGACTTTCTCTTCTTGGCTTATTTCACTCAGCATAATCT
>PITA01020575.1:0-34566 GCA_004023965.1 Spilogale gracilis | reverse complement strand
GATAGATATGCCTAAATCTCATGATTAATATCTAAACCAAAATTTGTAGCTTTCAAGCTGACTTGACTGATAGAGTCTGTTGTTTTGCTTAATGCCTTTGGTTTGGATGTTGGATGAGTGGAAACAAAGTATACTTGGTAAACCTTTATGAAGAAATTAGGAAAAAAACATGGATATAGAACAAGGAGTTCCTCTACAGGGTTGAAGAGTGGAGAGCATTGGGAACAGTGCCTTTTACAATTGACTGAGTTTGTGCTGATTTGGAAATCCTTTATGGAAAGTTGAGACTGGTTCCTTTCCTTCTCCTGTCTTCTACAGTGCTGTAAATTGTTTAATGAGGCCATTCCAGCAGAAATCAGCATATAACAATTAACTACTTCTTTCTTTTCTTTTAACATCAGTGAAGTCCTTCTTTGTCTCTTTTGATTCTTGTCACACATGCTGTTTTAGACTATATCCAGTACATTGTTGAACTTTGTAACCTCAAGGAACATAGTTTATTTTTGGTTCTGATCTGTAGCATGGTATTATTCTGTAAAGCAGAACTTTAAAAAATAAAGAACTTTCATGCAAGGGGCTACAGCAGTTGTATTTTTTGTACTATTTTTCCTTGCATTGTAATCTTTAAGTATTTATCATTTTATAGTACATGTATGAGGATAGATTTTAGAGTATCTGAGCCTTGTATGAAGTGATGTTTCATTTACCCAGGTTGTATTAATGACTGAATATTGACAATAAATCTATTTTTTACTGACTGCAATTTGTTAATTTCTAGCTCTGTAACATCTTGGAACATAATTAAAATGAATACTCTTCCCATTAAAGCAATGTTTCAGACTTCTTTCTCTAATAGTCATATTTCAAATAACAGATGCAATTGTTGTATGGTCTAAATTTTTTCTGGCAATAAGCTGCCTTAAGATTTTTATGTATGTATCTTGTACTATGGGCCTCTTCAACTTTTAAACATTGTTTTTAAATGTTTATAGTTCTAGAAAAAAGTTCATCTAAATAAAATATGGATCAGGTGTTTAAAAACATAGATTTTGGGGCACGTGGATGGCTAGGTCCGTTAAGCTTCTGACTCTTGATTTCAGCTAGAGCCATGGTCTCAGGGTCATGAGATTGAGCCCTGTGTTTGTCTCGGCATTCAGCGGGGTCTCTGCTCAGGATTCCCTCTCTCCCTCTGTTGTAGGTGAACTCTCATCTATTTCAGTGAATCAGTGTTTCTTGGTATTTTTTCTTGAGTCTAACAGCTTGCATGTTCTGCTTCCTAGAGCTTCTGTTTTAGTTTTTCTTTTTCTGTTATCTACCAGCTTCTTAGAGACTCATATAAACTAGTTGCATATTTCTTTCCTCTCCATTTTGCAGTTTGTGTCCTGTCCTATTACTCTACTGAAGGACTTCCTCCAGTCCTAAGTGTCCAACGTAACAAATCTTTATTCAGTCTTTTTGGCTGTTTTTCAGTCTTTAATGCTATCAGTTCATCCTTTCTCCTTAAAACATTTTCATTTGGTATCCTAGTCATTATGCTGTCTTGGTTCTCCTTACTTCATTGGCTATTCCTTCTTAGTCTTCAGATTTTATTTCTTCACTGTGCTGTATATATGAGCATACCTCAAGGCCTGGTTTGTTCTCTGTGTGTGAGTGTATGTGTATGGAATTTGTGCTACAGAAGAATGTCATGAGTGAAGACACAAGTATGAATAAGTATTTATTGCAATAGTGTTTGAAATAGAATATAGATACGTGGATATACTAAATATGCATTGATCAGGAATTAAACTATGTTCCTGTGTAGTCCCGTAGCTGTTAAAAAGAATGTATTGATGAGAAAAGATATCCATTACATGTTAAGTAGAGAAGGATTGTTTTTCTACATGTGTATGTGTAAAGAAGAAAGTTTCTAATAGTACTTACTATGTGTCTTTTCATATGTTGACTCATTTAATCCTGTATAACCTGTGAGGTAGATATTTGTATTTAGAGATGCATATAATTAGAGATGACAATTAAAGTGGCCTTACTGTGTTATAATGGAAAGGATACTCACATTTTAGAAAAAGAATCAAGTAGGTATTTAAAGAAGTTCATATAGAAAATGTGCAGTAGTATTAAAGAAATTGGGTAAAAAAAGCAAACTTTCTATATTAATACCAGAGCTTGTAGGTGTGATTTACTTTTTAAAAATCCTGGTTTGGGGGCACCTGGGTGGCTTAGTGGTTAAGCCTCTGCCTTCAGCTCAGGTCATGGTCCCTGAGTCCCGGGATCGAGCCCCACATCGGGCTCCCTGCTCAGCGGGAAGCCTGCTTCTCCCTCTCTCACTCCCGCTGCTTGTGTTCCCTCTCTGGCTGTGTTTCTCTCTGTCAAATAAATAAAATCTTAAAAAAAAAAAAATCCTGGTTTCATCATTTCCTAGAGAAATATCTCTGATTTTATGCTCAAAATTAATAGGAAAATATAACTCAGTATGTAAAATTTTGGACTTACCCCCATATTTCAACAACATACATAAGGACTCAGTAGAGTTTGAAATTACTTCATCAGACAGATTTATGTCTATTGAATGGCACAATAATCTGGTGAGAAAAGCCAGTTGGTGACAAAAATGACTGAAAATGGGAACCCTGCCACTTATCAGCTTCTGAAGCTCTAGTAAGGGTAAGCTCACACACAGCGTTGGTCATAGATGCAGTCACAGTGTCTGTGGCTCTCAGGATGGCTGGAATTGTTACTGTCTACAGCCTGTAATAAGGGATGGCCAGGAACTTGTCTCTGAGTGAAACTGGCTATATTATTATAACTCAAGTATCAGCCACTCAGGTGTCTCAACCTTTCACTGTCCTGTAAGATTTAAGTAGAACACTTTTAATATCATGGGATGCTTCTTCCAGTTTCATTTTTCTTTGGTGGGGAGAGTTGTGGAAGAGGCTCCTCCTGCTCTGCCTTCTTGCTTCCCTGGCTTCACTTTTCCTCCACACCTATCGCAGCTTCCACAGTGCCATCAGCACAAGTCCATGTAGCAGATTCTCACTGAAGTTTTTATAGTAGTGGGCAGGAGGTGAGCAGCGAGGGGGCGTCTTGTCTCAGCATTGCAGAGTCAAGAAATATAAAAGTAGATCATATATATCCTTGTTCTTATTTTTTTAAGATTCTATTTATTTATTTGATAGAGAAAAACACAGCTAGAGAGGGAACACAAGCAGGGGGAGTGAGAGAAGGAGAAGCAGGCTTCCCACTGAGCTGTAAGCCCAATATGGGGCTCAATCCTGGGACTCCCAGATCATGACCTGAGCTGAAGGCAGACACTTAACAACTGAGCCACGCAGGTGCCCTAATATATATCCTTGTTCTTTAAGAGTTTCTGCCATCCTCACATGTTTTTTTTTTTTTTAATTTTTCTTTATTTTTTATTTATTTGACAGAGAGAAACACAGCCAGAGAGGGAACACAAGCAGGGGGAGTGAGAGAGGGAGAAGCAGGCTTCCCGCCGAGCAGGGAGCCCAATGTGGGACTCAATCCCCGGTCTCTGGAATCATGACCTGAGCGGAAGGCGGTCACTTAACCAACTGAGCCATCCAGGCGCCCCCATCCTCAGATGTTTGATCCCAAGTAGAGTCCTGCCTTGAAATCTTGCTGAAATTTCAGCTTCCTGTGTCTCTTCATCACCCTTTCTTTCCCCAAAGACCTTGGAAAGTTATATATGTATTAGAGAAAAGAATATTTCTTTATTTTGTTTCTCTTTCAAGTAGTACCTTGAAAGTTCTTATATCCAAAGTGACCTATCCAAGATGTTTCCCTAACCAAGGAGCCATTTTCCCAATTTTAAGAGTTGGCATGAGAGGTTAACTGGCTTTAAAAGGAACTTTTTTCTCTTCCCACGTCATTAAATAAATTATTCATTATCTTTTGCCAAAAGTAAGGTGGTGAATAAACAGTCTAGCCCTTTAGGTGATCCACATAACTTTATAATTGGTGGAAAACTTCTTTCATTCTATCTGCCCTTGAAGTAGAAGCCTTTTTCTCACTTATTTGCCCATTTTCCCCCAAAATAATACTTAGGGATCATTTCCACTACTTAAGGAGTAGTAAGTTCAGATTATTAAAAAAAAAAAAATTACCCAATGTGGCATGCCCGCAGCTCAGAAGACTGGTTCTGGTCCCAGGTCCAGTTAATAGACACTTGCAGGCTGACACTTACGTGATGTAGTCTTTCTGGGCCAGTTTCTCAGCTGTCAGTAAGGAGAGGATTATGCTGGATTCCTTTCTGCTCTGATATCTTATGGAGGTAAATGCATCTAATAACAACAACACAGCCAATAAGTTTTTTTGTTGTTGTTTTTGTTTTTTAAGATTTTATTTATTTATTTGACCGAGAGAAACACAGACAGAGAGAGGAAATACAAGCAGGGGGAGTGAAAGAGGGAGAAGCAGGCTTCCCGCCAAGCAGGGAGCCTGATGCAGGGCTCAATCCCGGGTCTCCGGCATCATGACCTGAGCTGAAGGCAGTCACTTAACCAACTGAGCCACCCAGGCGCTCAGCCGAGAAGTTTTCTGATGTGCAACAGCAATGCAAACCAGGTGAAGGATATTTCAGTTGAGGGACTACTATAGGTCTTAGGTTTAGGATTTAAAAGGCAGCAACCTTCATCCTCAACAATTGCTAATTAGGTTTCTCTTTTCCTGTCTTGCCAAGGTGCTTCCTTTCTATCATCCAAATGACTGAGGAAGAAATAATTGAGTATTTCATAACTCTTCTTGGTATTGTTTTGAGAGAATTGGACACTGAATGGGAACAAGGGTGGGAAGAGCAGTTCATTTTCTTTTCTACCCGTTGGCTCTATGGCTAGATTCCTAGCCAGGACAACAATAGAAAGACTTAAATATATATTTTCTTGTTCTCTTTATTCCTAAGACTAAAAAAGTAAGTGGAAATCAAAAAACAAATATGAAATCTTTAGAAATTAGAAATTGGTCTCATTCCACCTTCTATTTGTTTAGCAGTTTGTTTCCGCCAAAGTTATTTCACATGTGTTATCTCTAGTAGATCTCTAGCTGGGCTGCTCTCAGTTTGTTTGTTTGTTTTTTTTTCTGTAATTACCTAAAAATCTGTTGGGAAAATGATTTTCAGAAAGGAACTGGTGTTATGGTAAATTTACTCTCTGTTCTGTTGGCCTTTTATATTATGAAAGAAGGAAACTGAGCAAGATAAGTACAGGTACTTCAACCATGTAAAGGCAAATGGGTTGAGAAAAGAGTCATGAAATTTTATTTCTTCCTTTGAAGAACTAAAGGAAGGAACTGATTCTGCTGTTCCCTCAAGGAAAGAAATGAGTACTTTAACTTCTCTTTAGAAAGAGCGTCCCATCCTGAGTACTAGAGGATGCCTTTCTTCTCGTTGCAAAACAAATAGGCCTAGTACACAACCCAGTTTCAACAGTCAACCTGCATTTCCCATCACACAAAAGTATACTCTTGCCCATCTAATGTAAATAAGTCTGAGAAACTAGTCTGAAGAGAAAGCTAGTGCATGTCCTAAAGTGCCTTAAATCATGTTAGGGCATACAAGATGGTTGTACAGTTTTGTTGCTGTTACATAAATGTATTATTTAAAAATTGATCTATTAATATACATATATAGCTTAAAAAAAAAAAGAACTCCCACCCCATCCCCATCTCACTACTCTGAGGTAAGCCTTTATTGGTAATTTAATGTGTGTCATCCCAGACCTTCTCTAGGCCTTTAGAAACAACATACACACCGTACTCCTAGATACACTGCAGCGCTTTTTCAATAAATGCAGCCAAATACACATTGCCATTTTCTTTTCAAGTGCCTTTGATATCTTTTCATATCAATATATTTAGATCTGCACTTAAAAAAATAAGGACTAGGGGGCATCTGGGTGGTTCAGTCAGGCATGCGACTCGATCTCAGCTCAGGTCTTGATCTCAGGGTTGGTCATGAGTTCAAGCTCCACCCAGTGTGGAGTCCACTTAAATAAGTAAAGAAAGAAAACAAGAAAGAAGGTAAATAGAAATATATAATATAGTTGAGTGATGGTTTATATAACAGTTTCCTTATTGAATGGCATTTAGGTAGTATCTAGTTTTCCACTATTCAAGTTGCTCATATTATAGTTAACTTTGAGTATTTCTATAGGATGGGATCATAAATGAGAACCAGTCACAGGACATGTCATTTTTAAACTTTGAGAGGTAATGCCAAATCACTCTTCAAAAAGATTGTTGAAGAATTGTAAGCAGGGGAATAATTTGTAGCATTGACATTAAGTTGGAGTTTAAAACTGGAGATTATTAAGGCAATTCCAGTAGTGTTGGTAGGTAATTTGGTCTAATGAACTGTGTTAATTCAGTGGGGATGGAAAGGAGGGGACAGATTTGAGAAACTGGGGAGATAGAATTAATGGAAAATGGTGACTAGACAGGGCAGTACCTTAGATGAAGCTCAGGTGTCTGACTGGATGGTGGTTCCGTTTACCAAGATTGGAAATAAGGAAGGAAGGGCAGGTCTTAACTCCTGTTTCAGCTCCCCATCTCCATAAGTGGCACGGTCGTTCAACTATATCCTCCAGGTGATATTCTAATAGCCAGCCTTTCCTTTTGTCATCTCACCATGTAATTCATCAGCACATCTTGTAGTTTCAGAATATAATCTATATAATCTAATTCTGAAGGTAGAACTGAAAGGAACTGCTGGTAAATTGAAAGGATATTCCAAATTTGACTTCCCACTACTTCTACCACTACCAGTCTACTCCATGCCACATCACCTCTCCTTGGCTCCTACAGTAGCCTGCCAACTGATCTCCCCACTTTTACTCTTAAACCATTCCCCAAACATGCTGCGATTTGGTCATTCACCACACACAGTTTTGTTTTAAATGTAAATCAGATGATTCCCTCTCCCTCCACTCCTGCCCTTAGAACCCCTTATTGATTTTTTTTTCTTTGAATCATATCCAAAGCCCTTACCCTTTTCTTTAAGCCTTAAGTGATCTGGCCCCTGGCTACTTTTATGACCACATCTCCTACTATTCTCCTTGTTAACTACTGTATAACCACATTGACATTCTCTCTGTTTTGCAAATATGCCAAGCTTTTTTCTGCCTTAGGTCTCTGCCCTGTCTTCGTTGCATGAAACACTGTCCTCTACTCATGTCACCGTTTTCGGGTTAAATGCCACCTTCTCAGAGAAGCCTCGGCCCCTTATTAGCTAAAGTAATCTCCTCTTCCATTCATAATGGTATTTTCCAGTTTTATTTTCTTCCTAGCAAAATTGCTATTCGAACTTGTTTATTTCTTATTTAATTATTTATGTCTCTCAACTTTCCCCCTAAAAGGCTAAACTCCCTGCAGGCAGGCTACCATCATATAGAATTAGTTCTGGCACATTGTAGGCCCAATAAATGTTGAATGGATGGATAGACACATGAATTGGCAAGGTGAACACAGCCTTTTCCCCACCAAGGCTGACCATTTTGTTCCCTGCTTGAATTGCAAATATAGGTATAGTCTCTCAATCAGGTAATTACGTTTGCTTGTGGTTCACAGTACCTAGGGCTGTGTCCCTAGGACTAACAGTGGAGTGTGCCAGTATTTAGCTTCTTGGACACAGTCAACAGACATCTAGAAGCTTCAGTTGTGGGGAACCATTAGCTTTAATGTTCATGAAAATGTAATTTAAGTATTTTTTCTAGGGATACACTGTGCAATAAGGTGGCCCCTAGCCACATTGGCTACTGAGTACTTGAAATATATCTAGTCTAAACTGAGATGTACTATAAATATAAAATACACCAAATCTTGCAGGCTTGGTATGGGAATGAATACAGAATGTAAAATACCTTATTAATAATGTTTATATGATTATATGTTGAAAAGATAATACCGTAGATATTTTGGGTTAGAAGAAATATACTGTTGAAATTAATATACCTCTTTTTACTTTTTATATTGCTGTTAGAAGAGTTAAAATTATAAAAATGACTCATATTTGTACTTTGCATTATATTTCTATTGTACAGCACTAGTCAAGGGCATTTTCTTCAGATGCTAGAGTTACATCTTTCATACTTAGTTATTATTTGCACTTTTCCTCATATACAAGTTTTTGACCTGAATGCTGTGCCCACCCTCCTTTCCTCCCTGGCCCTCTACCAGAAAGGTAGGCTTTGTTTTGTTTGTAGGCTCTTTGTCCTTGGGAACAATAATGGATTTTGCTTTGGGTTTAATTTTTCACCTTTTAGGGGTGGGATTGGTTGGGGTGAGGCATCGTTTTTTTGTTTTTTATTTTCCTGTAGTTGGATAAAATGTGGGAATAATGTCAGCAATGGTAGTGAGGAACTGAGACGTTTCTGACTGCTTGAGACCACGGCTGCGATGTTGAAAGTGCTGCTGACTCCTAGGGGATCGAGGGGACTGAGGACCAGCCATGCCAGAGACAGAGGAGCTAAGAGCCGGTCCTAAATCAGGAGGTTTGGAAGCCCACTGTGTTTCTCCCTATGCATTGTATTAATATATAGTATATGCGAAATTCTTATGTGTTTATTGTTTCATCTCCTTCTTGCTAGAATGTAAGCTCCATGAGGGCAGCAACTTTATCTTTCTTGCTCACTATAGACTGTAGTATTCTGGCTCATCTCTCTGACTCAGTGCTTGGCATCAATACATATTGAATGACTATGCAATTAATGTTTATTCAGGCCAGGAGTAAACTGTGGCTTTTATGTAAAAGACAGTTATTTTCAGTTTCTGTTGTTACTGGTATACCTAATGTTTGTGATGCTGTTTTGTATTTATTGTCTCCCTTTTGGAATGTTTACAGGTGGTGAGTGCTGATCCGCATGGCAAAGGGCATTTTCCTGGCAACGGGTGAAACCATCCAACCCAAAGTACATATAACAAATAAATCTAACCTAAGGCTTATGTGTGAGTTTGTTCACTCAGTCTGTGTTATGGTCATTTTTTAAAGAGGAGGTTTATAAGATCAAGGAATGTGCTATTTCTTCAACTGGGGGTTTTATTTGTCTCATAATAAAATTGATATTTCCGTGGTTTCCTTCATGATATGAAAGACCCATTCTTGGCAAATATTTGTTGCATCATAGCACACAATGGCTAATCTACCTATACCTTCGGTAGAAAGAAGGGAAGGAGTAAGGGGATAAAGATATATGCCAACTGAGTCAGTGTCCCTCCCTCCTTTTTATGGGTTGTCTTTATTGTGGCAAAATACACATGACATAAAATTAGCCATTTTAAAGTGTAAATTCATTGGCATTTAGTACCTTCACATTATAGCATAACCACCATTTCGACCTGTTCCCAAACATTTTCATTATCCCAAAAGGAAACTCAGTACCCATTAAGCAATTGGTCCCCATTCTCCCTTCCTGGCAGTCCTTGGCAACAGCCGATCTTCTGTCTGGATTTACCTATTCTGGATGCTTTGTATAAATGGAATTGTACAGTCTGTGATCTTTTATGTCTGGCTTCTTTCACTTCTCTAGTGTAATGTTTTTAGGGATTATCCATGTGGCATGTATCAGTACTTCACACCTTTCTATGGCTGAAAGTATTCTATTGTGTATATAAATCACAATTTGTTTTTCCATTTAGCTGTTGATAGACAATTAGATTGTTTCCACATTTTGTCTATTGTGAATAATACTGCTGTGAACATTTGTATACAAGCATTTGAGTACCTGTTTGGGGGTTAAATACCTAGGGTGAAATTGCTGGGTCATGTAATAGTTCTGTGTTTCTGTGCCACTTGTTTTTAAAGTAATACATCTGCCAGAACTGTGTGCCATAATTACTGTCATTCATTGGGGAATAGAGAGGGGCCTATAACCCGGATGTCTGTTTTGGATGTGAGGGTCAGTGGAGAATACCAGAATTCTAGGGTTTCTGACCAGAGAGCCTTTCCTGGCAACAGACAGAGTAATAGAAGGACTGCACATGAGGTAAGAATTCAAGAGTCAATGGATTTTCTTTCCTAGAGAAATTAATTTCTGAGTTCCTCTTTACATCCATTTCTGGGATTCAGACTCTAAGTCATAACAGGGATTTATCCTGCCTCCCAGTGCCCTCAACTTGAAACTGTGATCTCTTTGCTCCTATTCTCTGTCACATAGTCAAGCCTTTAAGTCTAGAGTCAGAAGTGGGCTGATCTCTTCCATTTGGTTAAGCATGAGGTGAGGCCCTTCTGCTGAACATGCTTGGAAGTGTACCATTCAGGGTTGATGGTGGGGGCAGTTGTTAAGATCCGGAGGAGGGATCCAGAACTAAATTGCCTTTCACAAGTATTTGCTCAGTATGAAATCAGCTTTAATCAGCCCTATTCCACTGGCTTCAAAAATGGGAGGCTGGCAGCTTTTCATTTCAGGGTAGAGACCTACCTGGGAAGTCTAAAGAGTGATTCTGATAAGTGTTCCAAGAGAATCCTTCCCTGCTGTTATGTGCTTGTGTACAAGTGTAATGTGTATATAGGAGGGTGGAAAAAAGGCAAAACAGGGTGGGCCTTTATGTTTTCTGGGTGGTTTAAGAGGACCTACATGCTTTGTATGTTAGTTACATTTCACATCTCTTTGACAGGCTATAACTTCTAGCAAATTTAGTGGTAATTTCTTTGCTCCTTTTCCTGCTGAGCTGTAAAACTATGGCAGTGTTATGGGCATCTATGTCCATGCCTCCTGCATTAGTGTACCTCCCTTAAGATGGACACTGTCTTTTCCCTCCCTCCCTCACCCCTAACAGGGACAAAAGCACCTACTAAGCAAAGAACTAACTGTAAGTTTGTAATAGTGCCTACTTTTGCCTTACTCAAGTACTTTTTCTCAAAGAGTACACTGGGCCACTGTGGAAATTCATAAATATGTCCTTTTGATGGACAGATCTCTGTTTCAGCAGCTGTCTCATTAAACCACATACCCACCCCCCGAGGGCCCTTAGTGAGTCCGTTATTAAATTTGCCTTTCTCCAATAAGTGTTAACTCTCCCTCGGCCTTGAATTCTCCCTTGCTTTTCTTCCTCTGTCCTGTATCTCCATAATCATCCCTTCTGAAACAAGCCTTTTAGCCTATTTCCTATGATAGGAGTGGGTGGTTTTCCTTTACTTCTCCATGCATGTGATTCAGCTGGGATTGATGCCAGTCATAGTGATTGATTCAGAGAGGAACATATGATCAGGCCAGGCAGAGTTACCTCAAGACTTTTGTTGAAATAAGAAAAAAGCACTCTCTTTTTCTACTGAGTTACTTAACTGGTAGCTGCTGGTGACAATCTTTGTCACTAATTGAGGATAACCTGTCTGAAAATGAAGGCAGACACTAGAAAGGGAGAAAGATTTCTTTTTTTTTCTTAATTAGATTTTATTTATTTATTTGACAGAGGGAAACACAGCTAGAGAGGGAACACAAGCAGGGGGAGTGGAAGAGGAAAAAACAGGCTTCCTCCGGAGCAGGAGCCCAGTGTGGGGCTCAATCCCAGAACTCTGGGGTCATGACCTGAGCCAAAGGTGGATGCTTAAGGACTGAGCCACCCAGGTGCCGCTGGAGAAAGATTTCTAACTGAAACACTTGAATCCTGCAGCACTTGAAGCCATTTTACCCTTGTAATTGTTATGTAAGTTGATACATTTTATTCTTAGGGCAATCTTAGTTGAGTTTCTATCCCTTGCAATTCAAAGTCTTTGCTTATTCAACATTACTTTGGCTATTTTGGGGTCTTTTCCAGTTCCATACAAATTTTAGAATTGTTTGCTTCAACTCTGTGAGAAAGGCTAGTGTTACTTTGATAGGGAGTTCATTGAATGTGTAGATTGCTTTGGGAATATGGGCATGTTAGCAATATTTGTTCTTCCGTTCCATAAGTATGGAGTGTGTTTCTATTTCTTTGTGTCTTCCTTAGTTTCTTTCAGAAATGTTCTGTACTTTTCAGAGTGCAGATCTTTTACCTCTTTGATTAGGCTTATTCCTAGGCATCTTATGGTTTGGGGGGCAATTTTAAATGGGATTGATTCCTTGATTTCTCTTTCTGCCGCTTCTTATTGGTGTATAGAAATCCTGTGACTTTGCTGAATTTCTCTATCAGTTCTGGAAATTTTTGAGTGGGGACTTTTGGGTTTTCTTTTCTTTTTTTTCTCTTCTTTCTTTCTTTTTTTTTTTTTTTTTTTTTTTTAATTTTATTTCTTTCTTTGACAGAGAGAAATACAGCTAGAGAAGGCACACAGGCCGGGGTAGTGAGAGAGGGAGAAGCAGGCTTCTCGCCGAGCCAAGAGCCTGATGTGGGGCTTGATCTGGGGACTCCGGGATCATGACCTGAGCTGAAGGCAGTCACTTAACCAAATGAGTCACCCAGGTGCCCCTTGGGTTTTCTACATAAAAATATCACATCTGTGAAGAGGGAAAGTTGAACTTCTTCCTTGATTATTCAATGCCTTGTATTTCTTTTTGTTGTCTGACTGCTGAGGCTAGGACTCTTAGTACTATGTTGAACAACAGTGGTGAGAGTATCCATTCCTGTCTTTTTCCTGATCTAGGGGAAAAGCTGTCAGTTTTTCCCCATTGAGGATGATATTGTGGGTTTTGTATATGGCCTTTATAATGTTGATGTGCATGTCTCCTCTGTTCCTACTTCCTTGAGGTTTTTGTCAAGAATGGATGCTGTATTTTATCAAATGCTTTTCTTGCATCTATTGAGAGGATCATATGGTTCTTATCTTTTCTTTTATTAATGTGGTGTATCATGTTGATTGATTTGCAGATATTGAACCACCCCAGCAGCCCTGGAATAAATTCTACTTGGTCATGTGAATAATCCTTTTTAATACACTGTTGGAGCCGATTAGCTAATATTGAGAGAATTTTTGCCTCCATGTTCATCAGGGGTATTGGTTTGTGACTTTGGAATCATAGCAATGCCTCATAGAATGAGTTTGGAAGTTTTCCTGCCATTTCTATTTTTTGGAACAGTTTGAGAAGATTAGGTATTAACTGTTTAAATGTTTGGTATAATTCCCCTGGAATACTAGCTGGCCTCGGACTCTTGTTTTTTGGGAGATTTTTGGTTACTGATTCAATGTCTTTGTTCGGTATGGATCTGTTCAGATTTTCTATTTCTTCCTGCTTCAGTTTCAGTAGTTTATATGTTTCTAGGAATTTATCCATTTCTTCCAGATTTCCTAATTTGTTGGCTCAGTAACTTATCATCAGGGAAATATAAATTAAAAACCATAGTGAGATGCCACCTCACACCAATCAGAATGGCTAAAATTAAGTCAGGAAATGACAGATGTAGGTGAGGATGCCGAGAAAGGATAACCCTCTTACACTGTTGGTGAGAATGCAAATGATGCAGCCAGTCTGGAAAAGAGTATGGAGGTTTTTAAAAAGTGAAAAATAGAACTTTCCTACCACCCAGCAATTTTACTAGTAGATATTTATCCAAAGGATACAAAAACACTGATTCGAAGGGGCACAGACACTACAATGTTTATAGCATCACTATTCACAATAATGAAAACATGGAGAGCCCAAATGCCCATGAATTGATGAATGAAGAAAGATGTGAGGGGCACCTGGGTGGCTCAGTTGGTTAAGTGGCTGCCTTCGACTCAGGTCATGATTGAGCCCCACGTTGGGCTCTGCTTCTCCCTCTCCTGCTCTTCCTGCTTGTGGTCTCTCTCTCTCAAGTAAATAAAATCTTTTAAAAAATGTAATATATATATCTATATCTATCATCTATCGATCGATCAGAAATGAATTATTGCCATTTGAAATAATGTGGATGGAACTAAAGTATATTATGCTAAGTGAAATAAGTCAGAGAAAGACAAATACCATATGATTTCACTCGTGGAATTTAAGAAACAAAAGGAACATGGGGGGAGGGAAGGGAAAATAAGATAAAGACAGGGGAGGCAAATCATAAAAGACTCAAATAAAGGGAACAGGGTTGCTGGAGGGGAGTTGAGTGGAGGGATGAAGTAACTGGGTGATGGGCATTAAGGAGAGCACTTAATGTAATGAGCACTGAAACGAATACTATAATATATGTGAACTGTCTTGAATTTAAGTGAAAGAAAAAAGTCTGAGACAATGCCTATCAGCCTACTGATAATCTCCACTTTCACTCTGTACTTCCCTTTGGATCTTATTCACTTGGAGATAACATTTCACCTAAATCCTAAACCTCCTCAACTGTTCCCACTGATCGCATCAGTGCTATAGACCCATACATAAAATCATCCAGGGCTTTATCGTCAACCAAGGCACTTTTCCTACCTCATTTGATCTTCACATAAAGCTCCGAGGAAGGTAGAAGAGAGATCATTACCTTCTTTCTTCAGTTGAGGAAACAATTTGAAAAAATTTATAATGATTTCCCCATATTGTATTTATATTCACTGTTGGAGCTCAACCTCAAGTTTCCTAACTGTGGATCTAGCAGAATTCTCTCTTTTATATTCTGTTGCCTCCCCTGGGTAGAAACATGGCTCTAATGTAAACTCACACTCTCCTCTCCCATGGAGACCTTCTTTTTCTAATATGTACGGGTAGGCCCAATGGGACAGAAGGCCTCATCTTTATTTCAGTATCTCTCTCAGATTGGCTGCCCATCATTTTCTATGATTTGGATTCCATTTCATCTGTACCACCTGCCATAAGTCTTTGTTACTGTTAGAGGTTACTTCCCAAAGACAAACTAATTTAAGAATGTGACAGGTTCTGGGTTATAACTTTGACCTCATTGGCCATTTGAGAACCCCTTGACTTCTTCAATTCTCCACTTCTTCAACAACTAAAGATCCCCCCACAAAACTCCTCCAAATCGTCTATCATCCCTACATATCTTCCTGATCTGATTTGTATGCTCCTATGCTGGGGCTGGGGAGGGTAGCACCAAAGATACTGACTCATGTCTTACTGGCTATGCTGGTTATTTTCATCTGGGTCCTTCCTGTTGTGCAGATCTCTAGATGGCTACATTCCTACAGTGGTTGCTTCTTCTTTGCCAAACTATATGTGATCTCTCTCCATTTCTTTGATGTCTGAGATCAGTTTGCCTGCATATAACCTATATAATAAACATTGTCAGTTGCCTATTCAACATCCATGACTCCCTAGTAATACCTGATTTTTGCTAGGGATCCCCTTTCCAAAGAAGTACATGTGCTTAAGGAGAAGCTAACTCTATAGTCATACAGTCAGTCCTGATTGAGTCAAGAGTAATTATAGTCATGACTGGGGCTATTTTTAAATATTCTAGTTCTCCCAGACACATAGTAAGATCACATTTCCTAGCTTCTTTAAGCTAGATGTGGCCACGTGACTTGCTTTGGCCCATAAAATGTGAATAGAAGCGATCTGTATCATTTCCAGGCAGAAGACTTAAAGAGCCAGTGTAGGATTCGCCAGGTTCCTTCCCCTGCTATAGTGATGCTAAATCATTTGTCAAGATGAAGCCTCCATCAGCCAGGGTCCCAGAATGACCATAATAGTAGTGCTCCCCCTGCCGACCTACACTGGCATGTAGAGAGCAAGAAATAAATTTTTGCTGTATTAAGCCATGGAGATTTGGGAGTCAGTAGAAGCAGGCCATCCTAACGCACAGTAATCTTGCCCCATCTGCATGAGGAAGCTAAACTAAGCCAAGCAGTCCATGACACTCTGCTCAAGGAATTGGTTAAGAAAAAGGCTTGTCGGGGCGCCTGGGTGGCTTAGTTGGTTAAGCGACTGCCTTCGGCTCAGGTCATGATCCTGGAGACCCGGGATCGAGTCCCACATAAGGGTTCCCTGCTCCGCGGGAAGCCTGCTTCTCCCTCTCTCACTCCCCCTGCTTGTGTTCCCTCTCTGGCTGTGTTTCTCTCTGTCAAATAAATAAAATCTTTTTTAAAAAAAAGAAGAAAAAGAAAAAGAAAAAGGCTTGTGACTCACTTGGTACACTGAGATAAGAAAGATTTGCTGGGGTCTTGGGGAAAGAAGTTTCCTCACTTTTAAGAGAGCCACCTGAAGAGATAAATACTCTCTTCCTGTGGATGTTTGTGTAAATATGACACTTGGAATTACTACAGTCTTCTTGCAACTAGACTGAGGATAAAGCCAACACATGAAGAAATATTACCAAAAGGAGTCATAAAGAAATGAAGCCAAAGCTCTAATGGAATCATAACTAGTCATTATCATAACTCTGGTCTTTTTCAGTTAGAAAAGCCAATAAATTCCCTTTACTGCCTAAACCATATTCTGTTACACCCCCCCACATCTAATAGTTGTAGCTTCCTTTCTCCATTCTTATCTCTACTTTCTGCTCTTCCATCCAGTCTCAGTGAAATAAAAACTAATAATGGTGCCCATTTTTATAGACTTACTATGTACCTGACACAGGGCTAAGTACTTTCCAGAAGGAGATACTGGTTCCATTACATAGTAGCAAATACATATGAGCTCCTTGAGAGCAGGAATCTTTTCCTATTTATATTTGTTTCTCCTATAATGGTGATTTGACGCAAAGTAGTTGCTCAACAAATATTGATTAAATAAATACAAATTGAGTTTTACCTTCAAAGAGGTTACAGTATTGATTATCCAAGTCTCACAAACCTGAAAGATTAGAGACAAATACAAGGCAGTATAAGCTATTAGGTACTAAATTGAGTTCTAAAATGCATGTTACTAACAATAAAGGTTGTGAAGAAGAGATACCATTACCTGAAAATTAGGAGTAAGATGTTTTTAGAAAAGATGAGATTTGATCCAATAGAAAAAAAAACAACAACCAGGTGACATTTGGATAAGCACAACTGAGTGGAAGAGTGAATATCACTTAAAGATAGGTGCTCAATAAATGTGGGATTTCTTTTCCATTTTTCTCATCATGACACAGAAGAGCCATTTCCCCTTGAAATGTCTGATGTAGGCTTGATGTAATAGAGGTATAGCCACTACCCTATTTAGCAGCTCACTTGTGCAAACCTCTTGCACAAAGTCATTCATGCATGCACTATTTCTCCCCAGAGAAAGAAGTTTCCAAGGGCCTGTCTACCTAGCATTCTATTTCTTTTCTGGCTCTATTAACTCAATGCTGGGCACGCACTGGCACACAGTAGGCTCTTAGTTAAGTACTTGATTGAATTGATTTAAATTATCTGGTTTGAGAAGTTATTGGCCTAGTAAGCCTAACACATCAACACTTCATCAAACCTCTGTCAGAGCAGATTCTCAATAGGGTATCTTAAATACATGCTATTAAAGTACTTAAATAGAAGTCCCATCTGTTTGAATAGACTGAGCCTGATGAATCAGCCAGAGAGGTGGGAGGCTGATCCAGCCAGACATGAACTGATCGGGTGGGGAACAGGCAGCTTTCTCTCCCTTTGCCACCCCAGAATGTTTGCTCACACCAGAATGTACAGATTTATGCAGAGAAAATGGATCAACCAGTTAGCAAAATATGAGGACTGAAGCAAGCCACAGGGCAGTGTTTGTGGGCTAATTAAAAGAGTTCTAGCCCCTTGTCCCAGCCGTGGGTCATGTGGAAACATGTCAGTGCAGGAGAAAGAGGAACCCGGGGACTTGCCCCTTGCATAATTCCTGTGCCTCTGAAAGCTAGATTTTGTTTTCATGTGATTATAAAAAGCATTTTTTAAAAACGGGATTTATTTTGAGAACTGTCACTGGTGAAGTTACCAAGGACTTAAAGACCTAAGATAAAATACAATGATTGAAAAGTGTTGAGGAAGCTGCATCTTTTTTTTGTTTTTAATTTCCCCAAGGATTTTACACAAGCATCCAACCCTGATGAGATGTTATCAAGCCCAGGTTTCCAAATGATCTTGGCTGCCAGAGTCCTAATTACAGTCAGCCTCTCAGCTACCACAATCTCTCCTCTCCCACTTCCCTTTAAACACCCTCATTGTGGATTACACTCTTCGATGTTACCATAATGAAGAAAAAGATTGGGATCACTCTTCTTCACACCAAAATACATGTTAAAAAATGTTCTTTTTAAAGCTTCTCTTGGTAGCACTTAACACAAAAGGCCTTGTACACAGTAGGTGCTCAATAAATAATGTGTTTAATTAAATTGAGTCATTTCTCAATTCTCTTGGCTAAGAAAAAATTTTGGTGTGTTTTCTTATCACCACTGATCTGACTTCTCTTCTACTCTTCTCTCAACTTGCCCCTGCATATCTGTCTTTAACGTAACCCCCATACACACATGTAAACACAGTCCCACTCTTATTCAGGTGTTTCTAGTGCTCCTTTAGGGTTCTATTTAGAGTATTCTCTTTATTAAATGAGAAGGGAAGTGAGAAGAATGTAAGAGCCAAAAGATCCAGATTCTGGTCCTAGCTGTGTCATTTACTTCAGGTCTGAGGTAAGTGGCTATGCTCAGATTCCTCATCTCTGAGATAAGAAAAATAATAATATATGCCTGACTTACCACCTAGGATAGTGCAGTGTCAAATGAGAAATATATTTGACAACCTTTTGACAACAGAGAAAGCATACGAAATGAGTTTTCTTATTATAAGAACCTAACCCTTTCTTTCAAATTCATGTAACCAGTAGAGCATATGAAGTATCAAGAAAGTCTTCTGTCATGTGTTTCCCTGAGAAGTGGTCTCCTTTCCCTTTTCTCTCCCCAGGAGAGAGGTTAATCAGCTGGCCTTGGGGCCGGAATGGGATACTTTTACTCTTGTGAATTCACTGGGATCCTAGGTCAGGCCCTCAGCTTTGCAGCATCAGAAACTCGATCTTGGCAGAGGTCTGAGTTGATCAGACTCAGGGATGCTGACTCATACTAACACACAAGAGACAGCTATATAACCAGAATACCAGTTTATTAATTTACAGTTGGAAACATTTGACCTGATCTGCTCCTTTTCTCCCTATGGGCCCGTTGCAAGGGAAGAGAGATGTCAGAAGGTTGTTCTTTGAGCAAGGAACTTCGACAAAGAGATTAGATGATTCAAATGTTAAATATTGTCAGGTCTGCTCATTGGCTCTGTATCTCCTCAACAGGAATCTACTCTCCAGATGGTCTAGGTGTTTCTGGCAGGGGACCCAATTTCAGAATCTTGCCTGCCTTAGCTAGAGTGTGCCAAGTGTGCCCTTTCCCCTCATCTCCTTTGCCGAACAACCCTCTTCTTACCTACACATACTCTTTATATGTGTTAATCATTTTCATACTTCTTACACTGTGGCACTATGGTTCCCAGTCTGCTGGCCAGGGTGTGGGGCTCATTGCCCCAAAACCTTCTTGAAGACTTATAAATAAATAAAGACCTTTTAAGATCTACTAGAAATACTAATTTATTGGGTCTGTGGAAGGGTTTATGAATCTGAATGTTCACAGAGATCATTAGCCAGATTGGGCAAAAACTGATATAAAAGTTTTCTTTGTATAAGAATCTGTACTATTGCTTTAAGATGACTTTGCATATACTGATCTGATCCATCATGGATTGATTGTATAGATTAACTTTCAGAACAAAATATTATTTCCTAGTTCTCAAGAGTCAGTCACTGTTACACCCTTAAAACAACCTTCCTTCCTTCTTTCCTTCATCCCTTCTTTTCCTTCCCTCCTTCCTTCTTTCTTCCTGCCATAAATATTTCTAAATAACTAATGCATAAGAAGGTTTCCCAAGAGAAGGTTGTGAGGATTTGGATACATATAATCCTGGTACGTAGGTGGCTCTATGTCCAGTCGATAAAACCAAGGCCCAAGGCCCAGCACTGAACAATCTAGAGATAATATCTCCATGGTAAGTAACCCCAGGTCTTGTCATATTTCCTGAGCTGATATCTTCTACACAACAACCTTATCCTCACAAGCAAACTTGAGGGTGAACTCCAAGTGCCATGTTCCCATTCCACTCATGGCAAAGAAAACAGATCACTGTCTTTCCTTTCAAACATAGTTCCCATCTCACAAGCCCCTGACAGTGTCTTGCTTCCTGCAGAACACTAAAATCAGGGAAATCAAGAGGGGTGCCAATGTATGATGAGCATTGTGCCCCCATACTTGATACTCAAAAAAACGATTGAAGGGGTAATATCCATTTTTTAGATGAAGAAGTTAAATTCAAAGGTGTTGAACAAATTGCTAAAGGTCTTGCAAGCCTTAAGTGGTAGAACTGGGATTTGAATCTAAGCTTACTCAGTTCCAAGTTCTATGTTCTTTCCATGATTCCATATTGCTTAGTGAACAGGGTTTTGAAATGAGAGTTTTCAACATAAGATTCATTGTGCTATGCATTTGCTAAAACATTGTTGATAATACTTTAAATTTCTCTATACAGGATTATATATAAAAATTATATATATAAAAAGGAAGTGAACATATATAGTAGAAAACTATTTGAAAATAACTAATATTTATTAAGTACTTTATAGATCCCAGGGACTGTAATAATTTACAAACTTTTGATAAGTCTTATCATATCAACTCCATCTTTATCTACCTAGGATCCCATGGTGAGTCAATAGAGAAGCTGGTACTGAAATCCAGATCTAATTCTGGGGCCAGCTCCCGTATATTACCCTGTCCCCTATACACTCTTGCTTTATGGCTCCTACTTTGATGTGGAGGACATTTGAGATTATCTGACTTTGGAATACGAGGAAAAAGGAGCCCATATCAGCTCAGGTAAGGAAACTTTCTAGAGATGATTGTTATGATTATCTCTCTTTGGGAAGGGAGTAAATGTCAGACTGAATTTGTTTAGGTTCAGAGTATGTTCTCATTTCAACTATATCAGAGAAAACATTATACTGGTCCGCAGTCTCTGGCCATAAGATGGCTCCGTTTGTTAACTTTATTAGTGTACTTGGTTTTCCTAGCACTAAGTTAATAAAAATGAGGCTCCAGTTCTTTTGAATGGATTTAATTAAAAAGAAATAAATTAATGAGGGAAAAATCATTTTCTGTCTGGTACTGATCTTTTGGAGGCAAAGGAAAGAGGAAGGAAGTGATGATTGCTGTCAAGAAGGTCAGAACAACCAGAGGGCTGAATCTTGTACAGATTGGGGCTAGGGCATTTACATCCATTCTCTTGAAATGAGGCGTTGATACCAACCTGTTGCCTCTGATCTTCCTGTAAAGGAAAGTAGGGTGGCTAGACTGAGACATGGTCTAGGAGGAGTTATGAACACATTATTAGCCCCATCTACCTCTAGGGGAGGTTTCCTGGATCAGACCACAAGAGTGTCCAATACTGAGACTAAAAATAGGGGAATGGGAAGGAAAGTACAGGTAGTGTCACTACTACTTTCCTATTCTCCTTGCTTGTTACTCACATTAAAAAGACCTCATTCTCTTCTTTGTGTGCCTTGAATTATAATTCATGCAGGTGGGCTGAAGAGAATTGAAAAAGGCTGTCTATAAATTGCTCAAGCTAATTTAGAAGTCATTCTGCACAATGTACCCAAGCCTATACTTCCAATAATGCTAGAAAAGTTTGCTTTACTTTTGCAATGCCTCAATAGGTTATGGCATTTTTAGTAAGCCTACAAGTGACACAAAGCTGGAAAGTAGAGTCACAGAGCTAAATCAGAAATCAAAATTGTCTAGACAGTCTGGATTGTCTTGTCTATCTCAATAAGATGAAGTGTATCAGAAATACTGCAGAAGTTTATATTTAAGGTAAAAAAAAAGAAAACCAGCTATTCAGAATGGAGGAGATTACAGTGTTCATATGAAAGAACTGGGAACTTTAATCACCAGTTGAATATTTGCCAACACCATGATGTGTCTGTTGGGAAAAAACAACCCAATCTTTTTTTTTCTTTTTTAAGATTTTATTTATTTATTTGACAGAAATACAGCGAGAGAGGGAACACAAGCAGGGGGAGTGGGAGAGAGAGAGAGAAGCAGGCTTCCGGCTGAGCAGGGAGCCTGATGTGGGGCTCAAACCCAGGACCCTGGGATCATGACCTGAGCCGAAGGCAGACACTCAATGACTGAGCCACCCAGGTGCCCCCAAAACAACCCAATCTTTGGCTGCATGAATGGAATTGAAGTGGAGAGAACCAGGCAGCTCTGGTCCTCTTGCAGTGGTCAGACCACACTCAAGTACCAGGTTCCACATGGGACCACAATTCCTGGGGGATATTGACCATCTAGAGGCAACTAGGATGAGGAGAGTCAGGAAATCAGAGATAATTCATAGAAATGGTCATTGTTAGTGTGGAGGAAAAAAAAGTTAACCAAAAAATAAAAAATAAAAAATAAAAAACAAAAAACAACAACAAAAACAAAAAACACAAAACACCATATCATTGTCTGCAAATATTTAAAGGCTTTTCTGTGACAGGCAGAATAAATTTGTTCTTCTCTTTCAAGATGTAGAGCTAGACCAAGGAGTAAAACTTAAGGAGGCAGTATCAGGTTAGCATAGGAACTGTTCAACAGTTGAGCCATTGTTCCAAAGAGAGAGCTCCCAGATTCTAAAAGTACTCTGGCTAAGGCTACCTGAGAGGAGAACTTACTTATACTGCACAGGGGCCAGGTAAGTGGTGAGGAAGCATTATTTGTTTAATTTATATTCCCTAGACCGAAGGATCCACCATTGTCTCCGTTTTTTCCCCAGTTGGATTCATTTCCATGACTTCACCTGATATTTCGGAAGCCCATGACATCTGCTGGAGGACCAGGCCTGAGGATTCAAGGTCTGTGACTTTCTGAGCAGGGACCACCCCTCTGGAAAGCATGAGCCCCTTAGGCATTCTCTCCATAGTGAAACTCAAGCTTTTATACTCATACATTCGTTTTAAAATGGAAAGACTCACTTTATTTTTGAACCAATATCAGGCAATTATTGTTTTTGCCACAGAAATATTTTTATTATTATGCACATTGGGCATTAATTTCTTTGAATTTTCTTTGGTAAATCCTAGAAACTTTCTTCCCTGCTTTTAAAAATGATGAATAGACCTTTGATAATATGATAATTCTGATAGTAATTAAATGTATTATAAAAAAAAGGAACAGGGAATTTGTGCTCTGAGGCTTAACTGTGCAGTTAAGATGATACCAGGAGTCTTCTTCCTGCAAAGTGCTTCTATTTAGCCCCAAAAGAGACTGATCACCATGTCTCCATTATTCCTAACCTTACAGTTATCCCACAGGGAAAGGCAGGCAGCCTCATTCATAAAAGCCTTGATCTAGGAGCTTAGAAGAATTATAGCCCAAATTTCTTTTCAGGAGAATACAAGTCTGGCTTCTAAATCTTTTGGAATAAAATACCAATAATAATAAACAACAACAAAAATAACAACAATGACAAATGATTTCCAGAGCATTTACTATGTGGCAGGCACTATTTAAGCATTTTACAAATATGATTCATTTAGGTTTCACAATAACACTGCAGTAAGTGTTATTACCTCCATTTAATAAATGGAGAAAATATGACATGGAGACGTTATGTCACTTGCTCAGGGTCACAGAGATGCCACTGATGGGAGGCTGGGAGTTGACAAGTTCTCATTCCAGAATCCATGCTCTTAACTACCATCCTATACATACTACCAAACCTGACGATAAATCCATGACGCAAGTCTCTAGTTTCAACATCTTGTAATGTCTTCCCAAAATGTCTACTTTTAGGGCATCTGGGTGGCTCAGTTATTTAAGCATCTACCTTTGGCTCAGGTCATGACCCTAGTGTTCTGGGATTGAGTCCTGCATTAGGATCCCTGCTCATTGGGGAGCCTGTCTCTCCTTTTCCCTCTGCAGCTCCTCCTGCTTATGTTCTCTTACTCTTACTCTCCTCAAATAAGTAAATAAATAAAATCTTTTTAAAAAAATTAAAATGTGTACTTTTTCCATTATAAAAGAATGTAAGAGCTAAGAAACTTTAATACCAGATAAATCTGGATTCAGATGTAGGCTCCCCACTGATAAGTCACTTAATTTCTTTAGTTTCTTTACATGTAAACACATAGATTTGAAATAAAATATATAATGTGCTTAGCAGGATGCCTGTCCCAGGAGAGTCAGTACTCAGGAAATGTTTAGGGCTTATTATTATGCAATATAATCAAAGAAAATATGAGAAAACTGAAAGTAGAAAGATGAAAGAAAAAAGAACCCACCGATAATTCCACCGTCTCAACTGATTTGGAGACATTTTCATCATGTCTTTTATCTGTGTGTAAGAGAAAGTAATATTTTGCTATTTATAATTCTGAGAGAGGGTCCTGGTAGCTAGAATGCTCTCTGCTTGTCAAGTCATGATGAGTAGCAGGGTTAAAAGTTGGTGTGTGTGTGTGTGTGTGCGCGTGTGTATGCAGAATTGTTCTGCATAATATAGGGAGGTAAATGGCATACCCTGGGGGAGAAATGATTTAATTTCTGGATTAGATCTGCCAAGCAGTCACTGTTAAAGACAGAGAAGGAAGCCATTGAGGGCCCCAAGCTTTGGAACTGCCCTTGTAGGAATGGACTACCTTTGTGAGGTCTTTTACACCAGTTCTCAGTTCACTAAGAGCAAGGATGCAACGATAAGTTTTTGAGAGCCAAGTCTGAGACAGTTGCGCTGAAAGCCACACTTTGGCCCTCCATCTTCTTCAATTCAGTCTTCTCTGACCCACTCTCCCCAGGAACAGCCAAGAAGGCCTCTTCTTCATTTCCTTATCTCAAGCCACACTCTTACAGAAGTGGAAACACACACGAACCAATTTAAATCATGTTAGCTAATAGTCCTATAAGTGCTTTATTCGTAGGAAACCTGGGCCAGAAAGATCACTTCCCTGAGGGCTTCGGTTATGGATGGGAGAATCCAGGGAGAAAATACTAGACCAGACTAATTTATAATCACAAGCTGATGTTCCTGAGTGATAGCCCAGGGAAGAATTTTACTTATCACTAAAATCCAGGCACCAATGGTACTGTTTACTTTCTGGTTTACATTGTTTTTTTATAGTCACAGATTTTAAGGAAAATTCTCACTATCCATTAAGTAAACCTGGGCCCCAAGGATTGCAGGTCCTGTGGTAACAGAACCATAACCAATGAAAAAGATTAAGGGGTGAAATAATAAAATGAAATAAGGACCTCCCTATTTCTATGGCTAACCTTTGGGAGAAAATTTCATAGAGCCAGAAGCTTCTTCATTAGCCACCTAAGGATAGATTTTCAGCCGGGTCTAATTAGCCATGATTACCCCTTGCTGGAATTATTTGGGAACTAGTCAGTTTGATAGAGACCGTTAGGAAGGGAAAAAATAAATCTGGAAATTCTAGATAAAATTTAAGAAGACCTTAGAGGATGTCCTACAAAGAGATACTACTTGTAAATCTTCTATTAAGCATTTAGTGGAAAGTTGGTCAGAATGATCTGTAGGAGGTGCACAGACTAAATTGAGAAGAGGGTAGGAGTGAGGGGAGGTGGGGTTTAGAAGGAACAGCAGCGACTTTGGACTCAGAAATAAACTGAAGGTCTTGGAAGGGAGGGGAGAAGGGGTGGGTAAGCCTGGTGGTAGGTATTGAGGGTATGCATTGCATGAAGCACTGGATGTGGGGCATAAACAATGAATCTTGGAACACTGAAAAAATAAAATAATGTAATAATAATAATAATAATAATAATAATAATAAACATAAACAGCAGCTTCCCAGGTAAAGCCAGGCCCTTTCCGGGAATGCAACTTGAACCAGCAAAATTAAGAGGGAAAGAGTTCAGCCATGGGAATCCGGAGAGTCAAGTCCAAAGAGTCCAAGGTGTCAGGGTCTGGCCTTGCCAAGGTACCAGTGTGGGTGGCAAGGATGCAAAGGGAGAACTGGGAGATCCCAAGTAACCAGAAGATCCAGATTTTGAAGAACCATTAGGGCATCCAAAAAAGGCATTTAAGGGGAAACTCTCCCTGGAAGCATTTTGGGGTTGTTTGCTGACAATCCCCCCCACGCCCACCCACCATAGCAGTTAGTAATTTTAGCTTTAAGTAAAAAAAAAGAAAGAAAGAAAAAAGAAATCTGATGAAAGTGTGACTTAAGCCAGATGGACATGTACTTTCTCTTAAATAATATAAAGTTGGGAAGTTGGTAGTCTAGAGCTGGTATAGTAACACCACAATGTCATTAATGTCCCAGTCTTATTCTTTCAGATGCCAACATCCTAGCCTGTAGCTTCCATCTTCAAGATTGCCTCATGGTCACAGTTGATTTCTGCAGCTCCACCATCATATCTACAATGCAGGTAGGAGGAAGAGGGGAGAGCACACATATTTATCAATGACTCAGCCAGTCCCCTTTAAAGAGCATTCCCGGCGGGATTATACCCTGTGATTTCTGCTAACAACTTTTCATCAGATCTGTTTCATATGACCTATCCTAACTGAAAGATAGTCTGCAGAAATATAGTTTTTAAGTTAAGCATTTGGTTGACTTAAATAAAATTGGTGTAAGGTAAAAGAGAATTATGGATATTAAGTAAGAAGTAGCAGTCTCTACCACAACCCCCCAACCATTGACAGCCACAACTGTCAACCAAATGACAGAAAAAAATTATTTGAACTCACAACTATGTGTTGGGTGAGGCTCTAAATGTGTGAGTGTTCTCTGGATGTCCTTTCACTATACTGAAGAAAAGCAAGATAGTTTGTAGACTGTTTATTTCAATACTTGGGTGAGCTAAATCAAGTTGAAGATTAGGCACAAGGATATTAAACCATGATGCCTAGGAGGACAGCCTGGAGGAAGCACATCATAGTGATTCTTTACAGTGGAAGGTAAAGTAATGGTATCATGACTTTTTAAATGTTCTCTTGTGCATTTGTTTTATCTTAAATTTTCTTTTAAAAGATAGAGGATTTTCTGTTGAGTTCCTTTTTCCTATTTTAAGACTCCCTGTAGAAGGAAGGCATTTGGCCCAGCCTACTTAAAGTGAGACATATGCCCAATGTGCAAAGTAAGCCAAAAGGCCACAAAATGTGTTTAGGAAACAAATCAGGGCATTTGAGATTGCCCTTGCATAAACATATTGTGTGTATGAGTCATGGTGAGTTCTGTGTCATAGGGGAGCCATAATGAGCTGGCAAAGGCCCCCAGGAGGGAAAATTAGAAGATGAGAGAACTGCCCCAAGAAAGCTACTGAAGGGCAGCTAGCATAGTGGGAAGCCTGTGGGAGGGGACCCTGGTTCTAGGGCTTTTACCAACCCTGCTTTCAACCAGCTGCACAATCCCGGGAAAATTAACCTATTGTGTCCTCATTTTCTTACCTATAAAATGAGAGAATAGGACAAGATGACCATTACTGTTCTTGGTAATCCTAGTTTGATTTTCTGTGATTGTTGAACAAAGAGAAAACTATGAAATATGTTTCAAAGTAAGGATAAGGGAGAACGGAAGTAAGGCAAGTAGCCTAACACAGGAAGACGTTTAGCTTAGAGTAGAAACCCTTTGGGGGTGATTTTTGGTGCATGTAGCTATATGGAACCCCTTTAGATTGGGAGATTTACTATACCCTGTTGAAGAATTGAACATGCTGATTGCAATTCTAGCACCAGGAGAGGATCCCCATGAACATCTGATTATAGCCACCCAATTAAAATTTCTGAAAAAAGAAATTACTTTTATAACCATCTACTCAATGAAATGCACTAATTTCTTTAGAAATATTTTAACAGAATTATTTTTAAATAGGATTAATCTTACAAGTTTCTTAACCTTGTTATGTAGCTTTCCCTAATGTCTTTTCCTCTAAACCCTTAGTCCTTTTCTCTTTAAACCCCACAAGTCTTTCCCTTTTTAAATTTAGGAACATCTAGTAATCAGTTTATCTTACTTTCTGAATGCTTTTTAATTGAGAAAGTATGTGTGTACTTTTAATTGGAAAATGAAGAGTGTGCATCTCTGTGTGTGTGTATGCACATGCAAGAGACTGCTGTGACTATTCTGAAATATTTTCCTGGAAAATATCTTATAACCTAATATACTTCTCTAATGAGATTTTTTTTTCAAATGCAAATAAGGCCCTGAATTCTGCAGAAGAAATGGAGTTTCTCTCCCTGCACTATCGCACTAATTACAATTATTTAGTTATGGTAGCTCTTCTTTGAGCAAAACTTTGCTCTTTCTTCCTGCCACGAGCAATTTGAAGATAAAGAGGTGAAGTCTGTTTGCCGGGTTGGGGGGAAGTCAATGAGCAGAATGTTAAGGAAGAAGAACCAGAACAGCACAGACTTAGCCCAAATTCAGTGGTAATTTAGGCTCTTCACCTTCACTGTGGCCTTGATGCAGCCTCTATTCCTTGGTCTCCTTAAGACTTGAGACTTCTTTGGGAAATTTGGAAATTCTGAGGGTTCTGCTCCAAGTCTCCACTTTCATTTTTAGCACATGGCACTGACTGACGTCATTCCATGAAACTGCTCTTTCAAAATCTTCCTTCACTGACATAGAGAAAACCCTTCCCATCCGTACTTCCTCATCTAACCTTACAGATCCAAGGAAAGAGGTGCCTCTCTGTCTAAAGTTAATTTCTTTAATTCACACCTTTTTGAAGTTCTTTGAGACCTTAACTCCTAACATCTGAAGGAGCTGGGCTCTCAGGCTCTCAAAAAGTCCAGACTCAGTACATTAGTAGAGACTAAAGAAAACCTGAGGCAGAAAACTCTAAAGGGCAATGTAGATCTTCCCTAAAGTTTCTTAAGCAGTTGGAGAAGAGCTAGGCAAAAATTTTTAACATATCTTCTGAACTCTTCTCCTTTTAAAATCCTACTTCCTTCTTATCTGCATCTCCCCCTTGTATTTCCTACAACCCTTCTTTCTCTTGGAGTCGACTTCACCTCTGAAGTCATTTAGATTCCATCAGCTTTACCAGTGACCCTCTCCCCTCCACACCACATAGTACAACTAAGACTCAATGACTATTTGCTGAACAAAATGTTCTTTCTCTTCAGAGAGAAGAGAGTACTGGGTACTGGGTGATCTTCATCATTTGACCTTATAAATATGAACAAGAATCGTGCTTTATATAGCTATTGTGAGAATTAAATGAGATAATATATAAAAAGTTCTTAAAATAGCGGCTGGTACCAGGTAAGTGCTAAATACAATTTGTGTCTGTTATTATTAGCTATTTTTTCCTGGCATGTCACACTTATTTTTCTTTTTCTGGCATTGCTCCCATTTCTGGCTTTTTACCCATTTGCTCCTTCTCTATCCCAAACAATCTATATTGACCATTTGTAACTATTCTTTCCTCTTTTTTTAAAAAAATTTAAAATGATAAACTTCTTGGAAAGATAAGATATTCTACATTTTCTAATTCTAAGTATGTAAAGTCTCCTAAAGTCTTTGGTTTCTAGGGGTTCAAAAGAAGTGAAAATAGTATGAAATAAATACTGTGTAATACATGTACCATAACCTTACAGAGAGCTCTGTTAGTGCCCGAAGGGCAGTGCAATGGAAGGGATATCAAGCTAGGCAGAGTGTACTGGGAAGACTTTATTAGAGTTTGGGAAGAGAAAAAAATAATAATTTTTGGCAGAGAATGAGGAAGGGCATTCAGATGGGCATGAACTTTGATTCGGAGTAAAAATGTATAAGTTGTATTAGGGGAATAGTAAGGTCATTATAATGAAGAAGAATGTTCAAAGCAAAGCAATAAAATGTGAGGTTATAAAATAGTAATTTGTGATGAATAAAGATTAGGCCAAAGGTAATTGGTAGAGAGCTTAAAGCAAATGCAAAAGTGTCTAGATTTAATGCAGAGAACAAAAGTAAGATTATGCCATTCAGACTTATTAACAATGATGATTGGTTTTATTTTTTGAAGGCTTACTAGGTACAAGGTATTGTGCAAGAACCTCTTTTTTTTTTTTTTTTTTTAAAGATTTTATTTATTTGACAGAGAGAAACACAGCCAGAGAGGGAACACAAGCAGGAGGGGTGAGAGAGGGAGAAGCAGGCTTCCCGCCGAGCACGGAGCCCGACGTGGGACTCGATCCCGGGTCTCCGGGATCATGACCTGAGCCGAAGGCAGTGGCTTAACCAACTGAGCCACCCAGGCGTCCCGTGCAAGAACCTCTTAAGTGGTCTCCCTGCATTTCCTCTTGTTCTTCTAATAAGTCTTTCCTTAACATAGCAGCCACAATAATTTTTTAAAATGCAAATCTGATCATGTTATTGACTCCTCCCTTAGCCTTCTTAAAATCCTTTACCAGGTTTTCTTTTATTATAAAGATCAAATCCTTAACTTGACCTTTTAGGTCCTGCCAGATCTTGCTCCAACTTCTTAAGCTTCAAGTTTTACTCTCTTTTGGTCACTCTTAAAAAAAAAAAAGATTTATTTATTTATTTGAGAGAGAAGGAGAGAGAACACATGTGCACACACATGAGTGGGGGTAGGGGCAGAGGGAAAGGGAGAAAATCCTCAAAACAGACTCCCTGCTGAGTGAGGAGCCCAATGTGGGACTCAACTCAGAGCTCAACACAGGGCTCAACCCCAGAACCCTGAGATCATTACCTGAGCCAAAATCAAAAGTTGGCTGCTTAACCGACTTAGCCACCCAGGTGCCCCTCTTTTGGTCTCTTAACACAAGTCTTGCCTTCTCCTGGCTTCGTGGTTCACAGGTGTTCTTTCTTACCCTGGACAGCTCCTGCGTGCCCTTCTTGGTCTGCCTGTCCTAAACATATCCATTTGAATAATGCTGTCAGGGAAGCGTAGGTTAGGTTCTACATTAACTTCTCTTATAGCTTTCCTTCATTGCATGGTCACCCATGAAAGTAAACCAAATGGATCTCCCTTCAAGAATTTGCTGTTCAGCTGCAAAGCGCAAAGCGTGCAGCTGACTGACTGCCTTCTTTTAGTGATTTCAGGCCTTGCCTCAGGCCACATTTTTGGGAAGCCCCAATCTAACCATTGGACACAGTGGGTGGTCCTAGTGCCTGGTCATTTCTCCCCAGTGTAGGCTTCCTCTAATAGGCAATCTATGGTTCTAAGTCACTCTCCAACTAGCCAAGCCGTTGACAGATCTGCATTGCAGTCTGAAACTCTTCCTGCCCAATTCTGCTTCTTCTGCTCTTAATGGTCATCAGGCATTAACCCCAATAAATCTCTTAATGCTTCTAATTCTGTCTTCTCATCCGCTCCCTAGAGGACTCAAATGATACATAGCACTTATCACTATTTAAACATATGTATTTGTATAGTATCTAATTAGTGTTTGCACCACACTGAAAAATTCATGAGGGGAAAGGTCACTTGCCCACTCAAAACTATATTCTTAATTCTCTTCCAAAGTACATAAAAGCCCTCAGCTATGATTTGTGGCAAGCCAGTGAAGAAATTTTACATGGATTATCTCACTAATCTTTTGAGAGAGTTTTTATTATGGTGTCATTTTGAAGAATGACAAAACTGAGTGACAGAAATTAATTTGCTCAAATTTGAATCCAGGTGTGTGTGATGTCAAAGACCTTCTGTACCTCTACTTAATTCCCTTCCTGAGCAGGTAAAAAAGAGGATCAGAATGACTCTTCAACCAGGACCCTTGCTTTTTTACTTTGCTGGGTCCTTGCTTCTACTGTCTATCACGAGCTTGATTTGAAAAGGGATCTTACCTAATTAATTTGTGCATTTCTCATAGTGCCTGACACATAAAGTGCTCATTCCATGTGTACTAAACTGGAGGGACAGTGGAGGGCAGGGATGATGGTTAAAGAAGATGATTCTCACTGTCTCTGTAGACACCAGTAGAGGAAAGTGAGTTAACACTACAGATTCTCAAGAGGAATTGATGACATTGACTCTGGAGCATAACTCTCTTTAATCATAGCTCTCTTCCCCTCATGTCTAAGGCTACCTGGGAATGTCATCTGTAAAGATTCTGTTTGTGTTGCAAAGAGAAATCAGTGCATCTGAGAACCATTTTCCTCTTGCCTTCAGAACTGTGATACACCTGTTGGAGCTAAGAATGAATTATTGCAGCAGAGCCTAAAAGGCAACTTAGAGAAAGATTTCGTCTTTTTATTTTGTAGGGAGAAGAAATTGAGACCGAGAGAAGTAAAGCATCTTGCCCAAGTAGCTAAGGTAGAACTGGTACCAGATCAAGTGTCTCTTTACTCCTGACTTCCAGCTTGCAAAGAAACTAAGAATCTCCATTTTGTTTCCTAGTAGTAAGGCTGAAGTTTGCTTCAGAGAGTCACGCTGTCACCTTTTGATGGAATGTGGCCCAGGGGCAGAGGAATGGGCCACGGGGATGCATAGAATGTTCCAGAATAGCAGTACTATAAGAGAATCAGTGTTTCCTAGATAAGTCTGACTTCTGAAAATAAAATACCTTCACTGGAAAGAAAAGCATAATTGCTTGACTACAAAGTTACCTAATCCAGTTTGGACGTTACTGTAGGAAAGTCTGACCAAATTTGAGTGTTCTACTACATTCTCAAATCTTTAATAGTTCTAGCCTAAAGCAATCCTTGCTTTTTTCCAAGGAGCTCTGGCTACTGCTCTGACATTGATTGTGTCTATGTGAATATTTGTGCTTTCCTGGTCTTATTTTAATCTTATACATAAATGAAGAAAGGAGGCAAAAATAGGTCCTGCCAAAGGTCACAACACCTTGATATTAGGATCAGTCTTTCTTTCTTTATAGGGATCAAGGAGATTCTCAGACTAGGAGAGATGGACCAGGTAGCCCTGGTTGCCTGTCAGCCTGCCAAGAGATAGTGCTGCAGCTCTCTTAGTGCCCATTATTATCCTGGTTGGCGAGGAGGCCCTACTGGGTTTGGAAAGGGTCAGGGCACATGGCCAGCCAAGATGAGAGGCCACAAAGAAGCAGCAAAGAAAAAAAAATCCTAGAGAAATGTATCAAAACACTGCTGAGAGCAAAACTCTGGCTATGTACCGAGGATTGGCAAGAAAGTGAAATAGTCCGTTCAAGGTCAGAGTAGTGAGGATCATTCTCAAGTTGGAAACTGAAATCAATTCTTCTTTCCTTTCAGCCTGGCAGCTGCATCTGGTGGGTGCCTAGGAAGCTGTGAAACTAAGAGACAGCCCAGCCAGCAGCACCAGCAAAAGGCAAAAGGGGCCACAGACACTAGACTAGAGCCAGGAAGGAACCCATTCTTTGGCCTTTGTCATGGGCCCCTTGCTAATAATGACAGAGCCAGCCATTCCATGGCCTATGGAGGGCACCACGGCAGTGGCTATTCATGTGGATTCCCATTTTCATCATGATTAGTTTCTCATAAGTTTGTTTTTAAAACTTAGAAATCATATGTCTTTTTTTTTTTAAAGACTCTTTTTTTTTTTTTTTTAAGATTTTATTTATTTGACAGAGAGAAACACAGCCAGAGAGGGAACACAAGCAGGGGGAGTGAGAGAGGGAGAAGAAGGCTTCCCGCCGAACAGGGAGCCCGATGTGGGACTCGATCCCGGATCTCTGGGATCATGACCTGAGCGGAAGGCAGTGGATTAACCAACTGAACCACCCAGGCGTCCCAGAAATCATATGTCTTTGTAGCAAAAGCTGTGTTTTGATGAAGTGGAGGTAAGAAGAGATGCCTCCTTTATTATGAAGCTTAAAATTCACAGCAGGGAAGATGCTGTACTTCTCACCACAGTCAGTTTTTGCCAAAATAGGTCCAAGTGTTTTGGATCAATAGAGCAAGAGGAAGGGAGGGGGGCTAGAGGAAAATAAAGCCCCTTCTCTCCCTTCTGTTTCACTGCTTGGCAGAGTGCATGAAGGTGAATATAATTTAGGGGCAGGGAAAGAGGTGAGGTAAAATATTGTCCAGAGAAGAAAAGTATCACAAAGTGAAAATTTCTAGGGATAGAACAAAAGTCTTATTTTCAAAATTTCTGTGTGAAAACCACATTTTCACACAATATATAGTTTATGTATTTTATGTAGATCCATAAATGAGCCAATGAAATGAGAAGGGAAAAAGAATGTAATGGACCGGGGCGCCTGGGTGGCTCAGTTGGTTGGGCGACTGCCTTCGGCTCAGGTCATGATCCCGGAGACCCGGGATCGAGTCCCGCGTCGGGCTCCCTGCTCGGCGGGAAGCCTGCTTCTCCCTCTCTCACTCCCCCTGCTTGTGTTCCCTCTCTGGCTGTGTTTCTCTCTGTCAAATAAATAAAAATTAAAAAAAAAAAAAGAATGTAATGGACCAAACAATGTGGGCTGGAGGCAGATCTGACAACCTCTCCAATATAGAAGGAGGAGAAGAGATGTGGTGGGGGTGAATCACGGGCTGTTTTCACATTTTAATTCAACCAACATATTTATTGAGCACCTCTCAGGTACTAGGCTTTGGGCATTCAAGCTAACAAGATGAAAGTTAAACTATTAAGAAGTTCACATCTAGAGAAGGAGATAGATAGATTGACAATGTCAAAACAAATCGTAATGTGACAGATTCAGTAGAAATACAAGCTGCATACTAGAGAGGATGGATGAGACTGAAATTAGTTCCATCTAGCAGATCATGAAACCCTCATGGAGGAGGTGACATTTAATGTAGAATTTGAAGGATGATTTCCTTTTCTTTAACTTTTCTCTGTGCGTTGATTTTTTTTTTT
>PITA01020574.1:0-34577 GCA_004023965.1 Spilogale gracilis | reverse complement strand
CCACATTCTGTTATCTGAGCCCAGCAACCGGCAGGCAGGTACCCAACCCCACCCAGGCCCCAAGGACCGCAGGCATGCAGCTTGTCACATACCTCTTGCTAGCCCAAATTAGGACATATATCCCCCTGTAGAGACGATTGGTGAAAGTATGTGATTTGTCGTAAACTGATTGGCTGCCTGCGTGCAGACCCTGCTGTGGCGTTTTAAACTAATTGGCTGTCGATGCGCGGGCTTTGCTGTAACGGACAATGTAGTTCTATATAAGGTCACCCCCGGGAAAGCTCTGGGCTCTCAGCCGCTGACTGGTTTGGGGTCAGGTTGTGGGCCCGAGCATGCTCGAATAAACCCTTTGCATCTTGCATGAGATCGTCTCTTGGTGTCCTCCATTCAGCTCAAGCTCCTCGTCCCTTTTCAACAGGATCTTGAAAAATTATACAAAACAATTACATTTCCTAAAGATGGTACTACTCCAAACCCATCACTTCCTTTTTTATGACATTTTGCTGTTGTTTATGTTCTTGCGGTTCTTTACCTCTATTAGATCTGTAGGAAGGAAGCACTATGTAATGGTGTACTATAGTACGTGTCTTCCCAACTCTATTCAGGGAGGACATGCTGGTAGGTCACAGTCAGCCTTGGCTGCAGGATTTACCCCAGGTATCACCAAGCACTATGCGGCAGGATTTTTTCCTTGGAAAATAAATCGTTACAAATGACACTGGTGTACACAGGTGAAACCTGGGGAAAAATGAAGTTACTCATTCCCACCACCCTCCCCCAAGGAGGTTTCTTTGTTATGCAGAATAATGAGCCAGCGGATGCAAGCTTGGGGAGTGGAGACCTAGCTGAAATACTCTGCATGAGAAAAAGTGAATTCAAGGAGGGTTTAAAAGAAGAGATTTGGGACCCAGAAGACTGGGAAGAAGAAAGACTGAGGGGTGGGAGGAGGAAGAAGCCATGGGAGGCAAAAGTCAGGAGGCATTCCATGAAGCTCTACACAGCGGAAAAAGCTCCTCTCTGAAATCTTCAATGGAATCTAGACTCTTACTGGTGCTTTCTAGGGCAAGTGGAATAGTTCTGAGGAAGGCCAAGAGGTGTCAAGTCCTGTCTCCCAGGGGGTGAAGGGACAGACAGAGTGATTTGCAGCCAAGATTAGGTTTCTCAGGAAAGAGAATGAGGAGGTTTATCCACAGGGCCAAGTGCGTAAGTGGTGAGGTCATGGTGTCCCTCTGCAGCACCTCGTGGGGAATCTACCATGGGGCACCTGCTCAAGGAGTACTGGCTGAAAGGCTCTCTTGGCTGCCTGGTCCCTCCTTCCACCAGGCCTCCTAGGTTTTGGTGAAAGTCTCCCTAATATAAATGGTGCACAGCTACTTAGCTTCTCCTGTCCCCCCTCACCACCCCCACTGACTCCACCACTCCACCCCCACCGAAGGTGTCCCAACTGGCCCTGCTCACAGTGGTCTCCCTGCTCCCCGTTCCCAGACAGCGGGCCTGACCAGGTCTCAGCCTGACCCAAGTGCTCAGAACACACCTGACTCTCATTCCGTCAGGCCTGCTAGGCCCCAGGCATGCAGCTTCCTAGGGACTGCCTGGTGATAGTCACTGATCCCAGCTAACACTTACATCTCCAATGGAATCCTTAATGTTTTAAAGGCCAGAGATTGAAATGAGTCATTATCATCATGCTGGTAAACTTGAAAGAGAGGGCTTTTTTTTTTTTTTTTTAATGATAAAAAGGTTTGTTTTCATTTGGGTTTCTTAGGGCCAATCCTGGACTACTGCAGGTGAGTGGCTATTTAACCTGTAGATTGCTTATTTAAATTCACAACACCCAATGCAAACCATGTGCATGCTTGTTGATTATTTAAGGATCCCCCCCTTGTCCAGGAAGCCTGAGTAGTGGGTGACAGTTTAAGGATTAACCCTGGGTCAGGTTTCTTGAGAAGATAACAGAGCAGCCTGATTTATATGGGAGAAGCCACCCAGGGAAGACACCCTGGTGCATGAGGTATGAGCAATCCTCTTTCCTGCAGGAGGGGCTGTGATGGAAGGCAGAGCAAAAGCAAGGTGGTGGGGTCCTCCTTTAGTTTCACCTAAAAAAAGAGAAAGGTGGAAGACCTTGGGTAGGTGTCCTGGGACGTAAATGGAGCAGGTCTCCTTATCCTCCCCTGCTACCAAGCAGGTTTATGGTTCACATATTAAGGAGAACTTCCAAGAATGTCTCTGTATCAAGTGGAAAATGTTGTAGTGTTAGCAAGTGTGAAGTTAGACCAAACCCTTGTTGAAAACAAGACAATGGGCCCAAAATGGAGTCGCTTATGCTAAGCCCTGTATCACCAAACTGGGACTTAATTGCAATTTTGCCTCTCCCAGAAAAGGCATCTTAAACCAGCCAGTTAGGAATCACCTAATCAGCACAAGTTAGGTAATCTGCCCGATCGACTTCATTGATCCCACTCCCTTCTGCCTATGAGACATTTTGTAAAGCTCCTACGGGACCCTTTCTATCTGCTGGATTGGACATAGTCCGATTCTAATCGATTTTTTTTTTGGGGGGGTTCAAATAAGCCCTTAAGATGTTTACTAGGCTTCAGTTGATCTTTTAACACCCTGGCTTCACCTCTTAACGTATACAGATCCAGGTAAGTCACTGAGTTCAAGCTCAGTTTCTTCATCTGTAAAATGGAGATCATCACAGCACATAGCATAAACTTCAACTAAGGATCAAAGGAGAAAAAAAAAAGCACACACACAGGTACTCAATGAAGAATAAAGAAAGCCCAAGGGGCACCTGGATGGCTCAGTCGTTGCACGTGTGCCTTCAGCTCAGGTCATGATTCCGGAGTCCCAAGATCGAGCCCTGCATTGAGCTCCCCGCTCGGCAGGAAGCCTGCTTCTCCCTCTCCCACTGCTTAGTTTTCCTGCTCTCACTCTCTCTGTGTGTCAAATAAATAAATAAAATCTTAAAAAAAAAAAAAAAAAAAAAAAAGGAAGGCCCTAGTACTCAAAGTCACCGGCTGAGGGGAGCCTGAGAAGGTCTGACATCCTCATAGATGGTCAGAGCTACATCCCGGCAGACAAGGTGCTAGCCAAGACGGTGCTGTGCCCTCTGTGGGAAAGATGCAAGTGGAGGCCGGCAGTTCCCAGCAGTGGCTGGCATTGCCCTGCTCTAGGAAGCACTGCCCGGCTCCTTCCCTTCTCAGCAACTTCATGGCTAAGACACTTGGCCAAGGTAGAAATGATCGTTATGCCTCGGGCCCTTCTCCAAGCCCAGATGTCAGAACACTTAGGCCCGGGGCATGTCAGGTTTCTTGTGTTTTGTATTTTTATAATAGGCCTTTACTAGCAAGACTACCAGATACCAGGCTGGCACTCAGGAAAGAAGGAACGTCTCCCCTACCCGGGGGGCAGGGGGGCAACCTGGCCCAAAACACAAAGATACTATTTATTCTATAAGGTCTGGGAAGAAAGCGTGACTGATTCATCGCAAGATGAATACAAAGTTCTCATGACAACAGCAGGGCCCCCGGCCTCCAGTGTGCAATATTTACAAACAGTAAATCTTTCACAGACACCATCTCACCTGAGCCACACCACATTCTTCCCATTTTACAGATGGGGAAAGGGACAGCTCAGCTGAACAAAATTTAGCATCATCACTGCAGCCCCGATACTCAAACTCAGGCCTGCCATCCCGGGGCTCACACGGCAGTTACCATGAAAACACCACCAGGTCCCTGGATGGCCAGGACAGGGAGGAAGATCTAAAATGAAACTGGAGAGTGTTCTCTTCCAGAGAAAATAGAAATTGAAGGTCGGTGTTTCTTCAGGTTCAGCAGGAGAAGGAAATCCCCATGCAGTCTATGAGATGTGTTCATCAAAGCCCGGAACCACAGACTGTAGCTTCTACTGAAATGTCTATTTTTAACATCCTATCTCGAAAGGAATCTCCTCCATAGGGCAGGGATTCCTGATTCTGGAGCTAAAAAATAGTAATAATCCAAAGACTTTCCCATTAATCGCGCTTCTCTGGGTACTGTTAGACATCTAAAGCAAAAGACACACCAGTGTCCAGTATCCCAGCAGCCTTCCACCTTTATGGGCCGACAAGCCAGAGGAGAGAGGCAACAAGAGGATGAAAATATTCAGAGAGCTCAATCGAGGGGTTCACCTGAAAAATGGCCTCAAAACTGCATCAAAAGGTAGCTTTTTGCAGTGAGGTTTTCCTCCATCATTTATGCCATTCATCCACTGCCATTTTTGCAGGTAAGGGCAATAGCGAACATCCGCTCACCTAAGCAAATGTTTTGGGGGCTTAAACATTTTACAGTAAACCACTCTAAAGTCAGTTAACACAGCAATCATTAAGCAAAGGGGAGAAGTACTCTCCACCCCGGAAAAATAAACCCTTCCTAAACCTTACAACATGAATGGTGCCTGGGATGTTGGGGAGCGGGTGGGGAGGGAAGAGAAGCTACCTTGCTTTTTGCAAACTAAGCAACCACATCACAGTGACCATTCTGCTTGTCAAACCAGAGTGCCACTCCACCACGAGCATCAGGACAGCCAATAGCCCCAGTGTCCCACGGACCCCAGGGCTGAAGGTAAAGGAGGCATAAAGGAAAAGGTATCTTGCCTTCTGGCTCCGTGTGGCAAGCTCTCACACCGACTCCCCACAGTGAGGAGCAGACTGCAGGCAGCTGCAGGCTAGCGGCTAGCTTGAAAGATCCCATGAGGGTGACCCCAGCCAGGGGTGGGAGAGGTCAGCAATGCCCTTACGAGGTGTCACAGGAGGAGAAGGGGTTTCAAGTCGCCCCAGAATAAATCCTTTCTACAGTAAAGCCCTCTACAATATGCCCCCTTATATCTCTGCAAACCCTTAACAGAGGTCAATCTTTTTTCCCATTTGCACCTGCTGAGGGCCACAGTTGAGAAAACACACCCCACCTGTTGGCTTATGCCTTTGTATTTTTTAAGGCCATCAACAACTTCCAGACAAATCCTCTCAACCTGCTCTAAAAATACACCATTGGGCCCTCCTGAGGTAGCAGCGAGCTCAGTGAAGCATTCGACAATTGAAAGCAACCCCCCCACCCAGGCCAGCAGAGCCCTTCTGCTCCCACCGACAGAGAAAACAACCTGGAAACATCTATGTCTACACCACCACCCTGATTCAAACAAACGTCATCGTCCCTCCCCCAGAGACCAGACCAGCACCCATCAAGGTAGCTTACCGATTTATAATGGTCACAGGAGTCCCGACTCTGGCCACGGGCAGGAACCCACAAGTTGATGCTTATAGGCATGGCCTGACCTTGGGCCGTGCAGTCTGGGATCCACCAGCCTGCACCCTCTCCGGGCATCCAGTTCAAAGCACTGTGGAGGCGGGTGAAGCCTCGAAGGTTAATTTTAGCTGAAGTCACGCTCCCGCTGTGGTCAGATTTTCTTACACAGGCCACCTCCTGAATAGCGGCAGCTTATGTTACCCCAGCCCACTGGGCGGCCCTCTGGCCCTCAGCCCTGACTGTAGAGTGCTGTGATTCTTCCCCCAACATTCTCCTCGCCCTCCAAAATAACCTGACTCTCTGTGCTTACATTTTCATGACACGCTCGAGGGAAATAAATCAAGGTTCCTTCGGCTGTCCCAGGCAAACAAACCTGGGGGATGGCTCCTCGCTCGCCCGTGCTCGGCAAAGGCCAAGCAAGGAAGCTCGAGGCCCGGGGCCGCACGAGCCTCCCTTCAGCCAGGCAATGTCTGCTGGGGCCACACAGAGCAGCCGCCTGGTGGGCTTTCCTCTTCTCAAGTAGGCTTTGGACAACCTGGGTCTGTGCGTGGCGCCTACACGTGTCTCATCTTTTGCCTGACACATTCTCTCTCCGGAAGGGAGGAGCAACAGTGCCTGTCCTCCCATTTCTCTGAAAGGAGAGGAGCCTGCCTGTTTCCACCCCAAAGTCTCACTCCTGCAAAGTAAGAGAGTGCGAGTCTTCATTTAACCTTGCCAAGGTTTTGAAAAGACTATCTGGTCCAGATCTCAGTGAGTGGACGAGTGTAGACACAGGAAGAAGGTCACTGGAAGCAGCCCATTTCAGGCCTTGCTTCTTGCCAAGGTCGACGATCTGGATCTGGCTACTTTAATGGACTGGTTTGTACAAGGAAGGGTTGGTTGCCTGCCCGAGGGACGTCGGGTCTGCTCCTGAGATGCCCTTTTTCCATGTGAACAGGACCCTGGAAAGGCCATGGAACAATGTAATCCCAAGTAGACTCCTGTGATCTCCCAACAAATATAGCCTTGTGATGAAAACACTGGGGCGCAGTGTTTGGAGTAGGCGTTATGCCACACCCGGAAACTGCTCTGCGGAGGACACAATGGAATGTCCCCGCCCCACCTGAGGTCTGCCTGTTTCTCTGCCCTGGCGTCCTTGGCCTCTGCTTCGCAACACTCATTATTTCATTCATTTAAGTATTTACTGAGCAAGTACTCTGTAGCAGGTACTTTTCTAGACTTGGAGGACTGAATAGTAAATAAAGTGCTGTCGTGTGGCTTTAATCCTATTGAGGATGAGGGGTGGAGGAGAGAGACAAGATGGCAATAAACTAACAAGCAGGCTGACACCAGAGAATGACAAATACTATGAAGAAAATGCAATAGAGAATGAGCAGCAAGGGCTGGAAGGCTACTATGGTAGGGAAATCAAGAATGGCCTAAGGAGGTGACATTAATCAGAAACCTAACTGGTAAGAAGAGGACCACCATGCAAACATGAAGGGCACTGTTCTCTCAGAGCAATATCAGCAACACATGGGGACCTGTTAGACATTCAGCTTCTCAGGACTCACTCCAGACGTCCTGAATCCAAAACTCTGAGGGTGGGTCCTAGCAGTCTGGGTTTGAATGAATGCCCTGGATGATTCTCATACACACTACAGTTGTAGACCCCCCGATCTAGGGGAAGAACAGGCCAGGTGAAGGACTCTATAGACAATAGGGATCTATGGTTTTGCTCAGTGCTAGATGCCCCCGCCACGAGCTCAGTGCCTACCACGTGGCAGGAATCCGATATATAATTCTGACTACTTGCCAGGTTTTAAGTCCCAACTCCTAGAACCCAGATAAAAACCACAGAAGGATATACATTGCAAAAATGTTATATTCAGGAATGCCTGGGCGGTGCACTCAGTTAAGTGTCCGATTCTTGGTTTCAGCTCAGCTCATGATCTCAGTGTCGTGAGGTCAAGCCTCACATTGGGCTCCGTACTCAGTGGAGAGTCTGCTTGAGACTCGTTCTCCCTTCTGCAGTGCCCTCCTGCTCCTGCTCTTTGTCTCTAGAACAAATAAATAAATCTTTTTTTTTTAAAGCATGCTATATTCATAAAATTTCAGCAAAAGCACCCACAAAGGGAGCGAAGAAGGTCATTTTGAATCCAGGTGGCCAGTGGGAGGCTTTCCGGAGTGCCTGAAACTGCCAGCCGCTTATACTGACTTCTCCCAATCTAATAAAACTTGGCATCACAAAGTTGGCAATTAGATTTCCTGTAAAAGGCTAAATGCGGTGGCCTTCTGCTTCCTGATTCTGAAATGCAGTAAGAAAGGCATTAGTGTGTGGCAGCTGGGATAATCATTTAATTGATCTTTTCCACCCATAGAAGCCTCCCTTCCCTGCTCCTACCCACTGAATTGTAAATCAATGTCACCTTCATTGTGAGCATGAAAAAGGGAGGAAAAAAACACAGCTCTCCCCAAACCAAATTGGAGTCAATTTCCTAATGGGGCCTTGGTGAGACCCTGAATGGGTGCTGCCATTTCTCCTTGTCTGGCCTCCTCCTGGGCCACCCACACAGCTCCATCAGGCCGGTGGGGGCTCTGGTGACACGCAAAGCAGGATCTCCATAACATAACAGGCTTGGATTCTGTTGTCAGACCAGATTCAGATCCCCAAACTGGACAATACTTCGGAAGCACCTAGAGTGTTCGGTATGGAGGTGTTCAAAATGGAGGAAGGGGTCTATAAATACTTTCCTTTTCTCATTATTGCTTTGTATCATTTCATTCATTGCTCTAACAAGTACTTATGGTGCCTATGCCCTATGCGCCCTTCCTGGGGGATAGAGAGCAGTGAGCCTAATGGATATGGAGCTTACTGTCTTGAGGGAGTGACAGACATAAATCATAGAAGGATCTCAAATAAAGACATAAAAGGATGTCAGAGGACGATTGTGACAAATGCTATAAAGACGGCACCCTGAGCCCATAATGGAACTATTCAACCTGTCTAGCTTATTAAAGCACAGATGCCGCAGCCCCAGGTGAGCATCAAACCAACCTCAGGACATGGGTGCTGGCACAGGTGTGTTTAACGAGTTTCACAGAGGTGTCTCACTGTCGGAGTTGGGCTTACAGACAAGCAAGGTGGGGGAGGGTGGTGGGAAGGCCGGGATGATCCATGTGGTAACTGACCAGAGTTGGAAACACTATATAAAGTACAAGGTAAGTTTATAAACTAAACGATAATATAGTTTATCAGTATATATACTGATCTCTGTAGTATATAAGTAGAAAGCACTGTTTAGTTTATCTCAATGTAATATTTGTAGATATGTGTATATACATGGATGAGTACACACACATTTATTTCCTTGTTCTGCCGACTGAAAAGGTTTACAAACACAAGCATGCTCAGCGCCCATATCTTGGTTTCTTTTTTTTTTTTTTTTTAAGATTTTATTTATTTGACAGAGAGAAACACAGCCAGAGGGGGAACACAAGCAGGGGGACTGAGAGAGGGAGAAGCAGGCTTCCCGCTGAGCAGGGAGCCTGATGTGGGACTCGATCCCGGGTCTCCGGGATCATGACCTGAGCAGAAGGCAGTCGCTTAACCAACTAAGCCACCCAGGCGCCCCCATATCTTGGTTTCTAATACCATTCTCCAATATAAGGAACCAAGCATCCTCCGAGAAACTGCTGATTCTTGGACTGACACAGGAAATATTCAAGATGAGTCTGGAGCCATTACAACACCAGAGACTAAGGATGTGTCTTACAAACATCCGGATGGAAGTGTGTCAAAGAAATACAGACGCCTTCAAGAGCTCCCTGCAGCCAAAGCTAAAAAAATGTGAGCAAGAAAGTAGGATTGGATTAAAACCCAAAGCATGAAACTAATATCCATGAGTTTGTACTGGTATAACTCAAGTGACTGAATAAATAATAAATGGGGAGAATAAAAAAATATCCCATGCAAAAAGAATTCCAAATCACGTATGTAGATATTCTGTTCTCAAGGAAGTGGAGTGTGAACGGCCACTCCCTCAGCCTGGGCTGCACAGAGAACAGGATGGAAAGGGGGCAAGGAGTGAACCCTGACAAGCTCCACTTCAGCCAGGTGGCCCGGAGGAACCTCACGGTGGCTAAGTCCTCTGGGACTGGCATGTGCCTCTGACAAGGTTTCATGAAAACGGCACTCTACTTCTGCGGTTCTTCCCTCCAAGTCCAGGGCTACCCACGAGAAAAGCATGAGACAAATCTCCGTGGGGGGAGGGGGAGCATTCTACCAGTACTCCACACAACTGTCAAGGGCATCAAAAAGAGGGACGTTTGAGAAACTGCCACAGCCAAGAGGCACCTGAGGGGACAGGACACCTAACCCTAGTGAGGCATCCTGGGTGGGATCCTGGAACAAAATTACTTAAAATTAAAAACAAAAACAGGGCGCCTGGGTGGCTCAGTTGGTTGGGCAACTGCCTTCGGCTCGGGTCATGATCCCGGAGACCCGGAATCGAGTCCCACGTCGGGCTCCCTGCTTGGCGGGAAGCCTGTTTCTCCCTCTCTCAGTCACCCTGCTTGTTGTTCCCTCTCTAGCTATGCTTCTCTCTGTCAAATAAATAAATAAAAATCTTTAAAAAAATAAAAAAAATAAAAAATATATAAACAAAAACAAAAACCCTAAGGAAATCTAAGTAAAACATACACTTTATGATCATTGTTAAGTATTGGATCATTAATTGTGGCAAATGTACCACAGTGGAAGTTGTTAAAGGAGGAGAGACCGGATGTAGAGAGAATGGGAGATCTCTGCACTACCTTCACAATTTCTCAGACAATTTCAATCTAGTGTAAAATTACAAGTCTCCTTGCAAAGACAAAATACAAAGCCCCAAACTGATGATAGCGTGCAGCCAGGTCTGAACACGGAACTCTTAAATACCCCCTGGGTAGAATGTGGATCCGGCCATTTCAAGGGCAGAATGCCTTGCCTGAAGTTCAATGTCAGGTCAGAAAACTTCAGAAACAGCATTCACTTGTATATACACACACACAACACACATGGATATATGTATAAAATCTATACTCTAGTGACCCAGGACCAGAAGCTCTTCCAGCGCACTTGAGCCTCCTGGAATGCTCATTAGTAACTGTGAAGGATAAAAGGGCTTCACAAAAGAGAAGCCTTTCAAAACTCCAGGTTTGGCTTTGATCCTTTCAAAAGAGTCATGAAAAGAATCTCCCAGTTAACAACCCAGAGCCCAATCTCAAAAAATCCCCATTTGTTCTTAAGGATTCTGCATTTGATTCCTCCTCACCTTGCAGAGAAGGAATCAAAATGCCTGAGCCCCCCCCCCCCCCAACCAATTAACCAGATCAAAAGTGATGGGGCACATAATAAGGTAAGTTAGAAAACACCGGATTCCAAGAGCTTTAGTAGAGTTAAAAAATGTCTCCAAAATGAATTGATTACTCAATGTCCCACGGTCTGAAGATTCTTCAGGAACATTTTTTAGCTCCTCCATGTGCTTGGAAACGTGAGCCAGCTTTCCCCAGCAGTAGGTGGCAGCATTTTTCTGTTCTCTTGGCCACATTCTACATAATTTACTATTAATAGACAATTAGAATACAAGGGTTTTTCATAATCCTACCACCCCCTCTGTTTTCCATTAAAGGATAAACTTTCCTTACAAATTGCTTTTACCAGAGACAAAATCACATCTTTTGAGAAAAAAAAGAAAAAAAGAAAAGAAAAAACCTAAAGTGACAAATTAATTTCTCCAAACATAATAAAACTAATTTCATCATCTTGTCCCGGCCATCTGCTTCATAGCTGCAAATCTAACTGCATTTTCTACTGCCCGATAACTTGCTTAATTCAGTTAGCTCCTGTGACCCTGCCTTTGGGAACAGTTCTCCATGCGACCTTCCCCTGGTGACTTCTACGCCAGGAACCGTCTAAGCCAGGAGCATTTCTCTCTGTGGGGCAGTGGCAAGACAGCCCCTTTCCATCTGTCTGTCCGAGAACGAAGTTTTAAAGAAGCCAGCTATGATGGCCAGAGCTTTAGCTGCACTGCTCTGGGCTATGAGGACCATGGAGCACCTCCTGGGGGTCAGGTACAAAGCCCTTTATCAGCCGGCACCTGTCACCCTGAATCCTCACAATCTCAGACTTGGTTTCTCTGACTGGTCCCGTTGTACTCCTGAGAAATCAGAGGTCCACCGAGGTTAAAACCCTTGCTTAAGGTCTCAAAACCAAGGCTGTCTGACCCAGCAGTCTAAGCCTTTGGTCCCTATTCAGGAAACTCAGGGTGACAGAGTGAGCTGCTTCTAAACCTGGGCTTCAGCAGAAGAACCAAGTGAAGTGTGAGACAAATGTGTAAAGATGCAGGATTTCAAGGGAATATCAGAAAGCCAGTTTCTAGAAATTTCCTGCTCTATCAGATGGAGGATATAAAAAGAGAGGAAAGTGTGATGAGAGGATTTTTTTGAGAGGAGGGTGTCATTGGAGAACTTTGTGCTGTAAACCTGCTCAAACCTGGTACCTTAATGGGGTCATGGGGGATCCTGAGACGAACATTCCTGCCACGGTGCGGGATGCTATATTTGGTCTGAGATCCGCCTCCCACCCTGAGAACTTGAGGGAGAGAGAGAGAATGGCTGATGGTGGGGCCAGAGACCATTACAGGCTGGGACTTGGCTCTAGTACCCACTATTAGGACACGAAAATTGTCTCCTTGGAGAGACTGTACCCTGGGGTCATCTCAGGTTCTAGAAAGGGGTCCTTGAAGTGCCCCACAAAGGAAAACCACAGCTTTCAGCAGACCAGGGAACCAGCTTAGGAAGGCACGATGCCAGTAGCTATCTTTCTCCACGTACAGCTAGCTCCCTGGAAATACAGGGGGAAGGCCAACTGTTTCACCCCCCCCTGCAAGGTCCTGATCAGGATTCAAGTTTGGACCTTTGATTAGAATTACAGGGAAGGATGTCTGAATTCCTCAGTTGAGACTATCTTTGCAAGTGATTGTCACCACAGGGCTTTCTGTGAAGGAACAGAAAGGCCATGGGCTAGGAGAGCCTTGATCCCACGGCAGGAAAAAAAAAACCCTAAGGGGCTTTGTCCATAATCCACACACCACACTCACATGTATCGTTGGTTATGGGAGTAGTCTCAATTCTTGCTGTCTGTCAGAATCCCCTGGGGAGCTTTTAAAAAACCCAGATGTCTAGGCCCCACCTTTGAAGAGTGATTCAGTAGGTTTGAATGGCCCACACAGCTGCCTTCCTCCCCCCGACCTCTTCAATGTTTTCTAGAGAATTCTGATTGCCAGGCATGGTTGAGAATGATCAGATTATGCTCCTACACATAGATAACATGAGTAACTATTTATGGGGGGAAGAAGGGGAGCATCTCACCAGCACCTCCGATACTTCTTAATGTTAAGATAATCAAGATTACACGGTGAACGGAGCAGCGCAGTCCCTAAATATATGCTCTTGAGGAGAACCCCAGCACTGCTCCTTGTGGTCTTTCCAAGTCTTAGCTCATAGCGGCAGACAAAAGCAATACGAGAATATGAAAAATCAATTCCCCATCTCCTCTCTGGAAATGAATCTTCATTTTAGATTAGAGAGCTGGGATGCCCAGATGCGTTTGCCTCAGGTCCGGCAGTGACGGAGAAGCAAGGCTGACTTTCAGCCCAGGCCTTCTGCTCTCCAAGGGCAGGTTCTCAACCATGGCACCTTTATCCTTCTGTGAACTGTCGTGAACGTAGAGATGGAGACATTCTCTCCCCAAGCCTCAGGCCTGAACCTGTTCCACAGGTTAAGTACTTGAGAAGAAGGGAATGTGACGACAGCCCAGGTGACTGAACGTCAACGTCAAGTCCACTAGGAAATGGGCATTATGTACCATGTGATATCCCTTTGATGGAGAAACAGAATTCAGGAAGGGAAGATTTTCCAGTGAGAAGTATGCTGGAGATTCAGCCACCTACAAAATGCATCAGCTTACAAAGCCCCAAGGGATCTTGCCTGACATTTTAGGGTCTTGTTTCTTGTTGTAGAAGGGTGTGGGAAAGAAGTTGTGTGAAGACGGCGGCACACTGTGGCCACTGAGGTAAATTCAGCATGAATGAGCTTTTAAAAATTGCATGTGCCATGAACTACTGAGCACAGAGTGAGCGAGACATCAGGGGACAAAATAAATAAGTAAAAACCCTTTGTGGTGACACTGTAGGTGCAGAAATCAGACATGCCTGGTTTCATGGAAACGACCCAGGCTTTGATTCCAGGCAGGAGTCGGTGTGAATTCCGGCTCTGTCACCTGCCAACTGACCTGATGACTGTGGGAAAGCTATTTAGCCTTTGGAAAGTCCCTGCAACCAGAACACAGGACTCCCTCAAGATTTTGCTGCACATCTTTTTTAAGAACCTGGACCAACCTGGTTGCATATTTCAAATAAACGGAAAGAGACAGCCCGTTTAAGGAAAGGTGGTGTCATAGCACATGAAAATTTAATGTCAGTGACAGTCAGGTTTGGCCCTAGCCAACAGGAAGCATAAATAGCTGTCACCTAATGGCCAGGTCCTCTTGAAAATGGGTTATTCATCTGAGTCCATCTCCCAGGGGACAGCTGCAAATACCATCAATAGTGCACTAAGCAACGGCCTTATTTATAGACAAGCTTCCAAAGATAGAAGAGGTCCGTCCCGGAGGCTGAATCCCTTTCTCCAAACTCCCCGATTCCTAGACAGCTGAGAGGTGAGGCAGAACAAGTCTTTCAGGGCTGTCTGAAGACAGTGGGAAGACTGTCAATAGAAGTGAGACAAACTGAAAAAGGAGAGGTTTGAAAAGATAGACACCACAAAAGGAGGAGATGTAGGTGGTTCTCCCTATGCCTGGTGCTGCTGACTTGGCCACCAGCCTTCGTGAGCCTGCCCACCTCTCAGCTAACACCCAACCTTGGAGCCATATCGTCCAGCGTGCATCCAGGGTCACATGAGGGCCACCAGGTCCCTGGGCCACACCTGCATTCTCTGAGGCCCACAGAATCGAATCCAAATCCTTGACTTGACTTTTTTTTTTTTTTAAGATTTTATTTATTTATTTGACAGAGCGATCACAAGTAGGGAAGAGGCCGGCAGAGAGACAAGGAAGCAAGCTTCCTGCTGAGCAGAGAGCCTGACACGGCCTCGATCCCAGGACCCTTGAGATCATGACCTGAGCCGAAGGCAGAAGCTTTAACCCACTGAGCCACCCAGGCGCCCTTGAGTTGACTTTTAAGGAGATGCTGCTGACTGCCCTCTCCTCCCCTACACCTCAGCCCTGTGAGACTCCTGGTGATTGCTCAGAGAGAACCATTTCTTTCCAGCCTCAGGGAAAATGCATCATCTCCACAAATGGGGATCATGTATATTTTGGTCCAAATACCACTCTTCCCCTACCCTAATTTTTCCTTGAGGTTTCATCCATGTCCTTAAGTCTCTTGATTCCTATTTTCCACTTTAAGGTCTCTGAGGGTAGGACCTATGATCATGACCTCCATATCCCTTGTAGTTTGGTGCCAAGAAGTGTTTTTTGGATGGATGGATGGATGGAAAGGTGGATGGAAAGAAGGACAGAAAGAATGGATGGATGTGATGAATTGCAAAGAAACCAGCAGGGAAGACATTACTCACGATGTCCCTACCACCCAGGACAGCCCGCAGATGGAATGTCCCGGCTATCACCATACTCGGATGAACACAGGCTCCTCCCACAACACCACTCACAGGTTTGACCACTGATAACTTCAGCTCAAATCTACCTTGCATTTCAGCTGGAACCAAAGACGCCTTTGGATGAGGAATCACAAAGTACCTGGACATCTCACAAGACTCAGGGTGAGGAATTTCCCAGTTGCTGCCATACTGCATGGTGTGTGAGGGGGATGGTCTGCAGAGTTGGTGAAAGCATAGTTGAAAATACATAATTTTTCTATATTCCCTTCCTCACTGGACTCTTATAAAGCTCGTATGAACACTATATACTTTTTTTTTAAGATTTTATTTATTTATTTATTTATTTATTTATTTATTTATTTTAAAGATTGTATTTGTTTGATAGAGAGAAACACAGCCAGAGAGGAAACACAAGCAGGGGGAGTGAGAGAGGGAGAAGCAGGCTTCCCGCCGAGCGGGCAGCCCGATGTGGGACTCGATCCCGGGCCTCCGGGATCATGACCTGAGTCGAAGGCAGTCACTTAACCAACTGAGCCACCCAGGCACCCAAAGATTTTATTTATTTATTTGAGGGAGAGAAACACAGCTAGAGAGGGAACACAAGCAGAGGGACTGAGAGAAGGAGAAGCAGGCCTCCCACAGAGCAGGAAGCCCGATGTGGGGCTCGCTCCTGGGACTCCAGGATCATGACCTGAGCCGAAAGCAGTCGCTTAACCAACTGAGCCACCCAGGTGCCCTGAACATTATATACTTTTAAGTAGATGACACTACAAATCAGAGGCACAGGGAGGGACACTGACACCCCCCCTAAACTGCAGGAGGCCTGGCTCTTCCCGCTCTGACCCAATGAGCAGAGCCAAATACAGAAAGTCCGTAGAAGTCACTACGCACACCGACCAGAGATCACATTCTGACATCCCTCTTCTGTTTCCTGCTGAATTGCAGTGCTGCCTGGCCTTCAAGCTTTCCTCATGCCAGGCCAAATGTCCCTAGAATAGCCCAGGACCACTTCCCAAAGCCACCAGCCTCTGACCGGGAGAGGAAACCGACGTCCAACCTGCCAGGCCGCTGTCATTTCTAACTTGGCGCCTTTGTGCTCACAGGTAGGACCGGTTCTGTGGCACCAGCTTCTCTGTCAGGAAAGCAGGGAGAAGAGTGGGGGGCTTCCCTGGCTGGGATAGTATCCCCCAGCCCCAGGGCGCTGCCAAGGAGTTCCAGCAGTTCCCTCCCACGAGCCCAGTCCTGTGTCATGGCACTCGGCATTCTCTCCATTGTAAGCAGTATCTCAATTAATCGTCCCGTCTTCTGAGGCAGGGATGGCAACCCCTTGTGCAGAGGAGAAAACTGACACTCTGGACAGGTCAGTGACTCATCTCAGCTGCACAGGATTTGAACCCCCTCTGCCCTCATCATTAGGCTCTGCTCCCACTATTTCAGCAGGTAACTGGGAAGGCTGTTATTCCATGCTGCCATGTGCCCCCGTGCTCAGCCTCTGACCCCCACTGAGTAGCTGTGGCAGCGTCTGCAGCTAGAGAGGGACATGAAAGGTGAGCTGCACCTCACCGGAGGAAACGCCCCCCTGCCTGAGTCCCAAGGCAACGCTGGCGCACTCAGTGTGATCAGAGGCTCCGTCCGCGTGAAGCAGAGGCCCCGGTAGTGATTCCCTCGTATAATTTTGATATATGGCACCAGGCATGATATGCCCACCTGGGAGTTTTCTGGTGCCAAGAAGGAACAGAAGGGAATGCACTGCAGAAATATTAACCTTGGCAGTCTCCCGCCACAGTAAACCGCTGGTTGAGCTTTAATGAAATCTTGCACAAGAGCAGAAACATCTGGATCACTGGTAAAAATAAACCCCAGCCTGGAACGCATGACCTTCTTTGCACAAGGACGCAACAGACCTGGAGAGGAATGGAAAGGAAGCCTTTTTCTGTGACCAAAAGGACTATGACAGAAGACAGGGCTCCTCACCTCTACCTGAGTCCTCTCGTGAGGCTCACGGGCTTTGTGCCAATGGAGACATAGTCTGAACTAATGCAGCTCAGGCTTTCCTAATAGGCTTATCAGTATGGGAGAGCGAAAGTCCTGCAAACTGCCTGTCCCCACTGGCTCGCTCTTGTCTCCACAAAACAACTCTCCGGGATGAATAAACACCAACATATGACTTTGAGCGTGCCAGGCACAATGAGGTGCCATTCTTTTAAGTATCCTGGATTAATCATCCAGCCAAATCAGGACGAAGAGCATGGACATGGCCTCATGTAAAAGATGTAACAAGGAGGAGCCAGCTCTCAGGCCACAGGTGGTCAGGGGGAGGCCTCAGTAATCAAGAGTAAATGTCCCCGTGTAAGCAGGGAGTGCAGCATCTCCGTTAAGTGACTTTTCCTAAAAAACAAACAGCGTTGAGGGCTCCTGAACTCAGGCTCGAGTAAGTCCCCCTTGCCCAATCTTCTTCCTCCTCAATGTACAAATCCCCTGTACAAGCCCCATGCCAAGTTTCCCCAAAGCCCCAGAAGGAAGACCCTCTTCACCCCCTAGGGAAGCCATCCAACACTGCCTTAAAAAAGCTCTTCCTTCCACTAAGTTGAATTTTGGTCTTAACTTCGTGCAGAGAACCCCAGAAGTTAATCCTTCCAGCCCTTTGGCATCATGTCTCCTCCACGACTCTTTATATAATAAAAGTGTTTCACTTTCCTCTAAATACTCTTTGAAGAACAAGGCTTTGGTTCCCTCACTCCCTGGTTGTTCTTCTCCAAACAGGGTGATGATGAATAACGATAACAATGGTGATGATTAAAATAAAAGCGATCATATTATAGCTTTTCTTCAGTATGCATGTACTATATGGCATTTGCTAGGCACTTCTATAAATCCTCACAGCAACCCTGGGAGTTCAGGACTATCATTCTGTTCATGATACACTTTGGAGAAGTCGAAGCTGACATGCGACGTAACTTGCCCAAGGTCCCAGAGCTAGTAAGTGATGGTCTTGGTGTCTGAACTGACACTCCAGAGACTGCCCTCTTCATCCCTCCACAGAACAGGGACCTCGGCCACATCCTGCTGAAATGGTCCCCCTTATGGTCAGTGAACTAGCTTCACTGTACGCGGGGCTACTGATGTCCATGTGACTGACGCCTTCTTTGCCCCAGTGGAACACCAAACTTCCTCCCTCTACCGGGAAGACACAGATCTTGAACAACCATGGTGGTGCTCTTTGCCTGGATTGAAGTAAGCATGAAAGAGAGTCTGGCAAACAAAAGCAGGAGGAAGTGAAGACAAAATGTCTATCATTCAATAGTCTGGAGAGATACTGGGCTGGGAGAAGACCCAGCAAAGACAGCGGTGTCGGTGCATGCGGAAAGGCTCATCCCTGTGGCAGGAGAAGGCTGACAGAGGAAAGGGCTTTCCAGGAGACCCAGCAGGGGTTGGGGGAGAGGGGCTGCTCTGCTTTATCACGGGCTGACTCTCTGCCCACCCGTTTTTCACTCCCCACACTGGGACAGGACCCCGCTGTTGCCAAACTGGTTGGACTAAATCACAGACAGTAAAAAGGACCTGTCTGGCTGCCATATCCCTGATCAAAGCAGACTCATTTCAAAGGCGAACTGTCAGCAACCAGAGAGATTGTAATCAGACCAGGAAAAATAAACGATAAGGTTACCTCAGGGGTTTAAAAAAAAAAAAAAAACACCAAAAAAACTCCCTGAAAAAATAAAGTTCTCTTTTGTGCTTCTGAAATTCTCAGTCCTCATAACTCCATGAGGAAACACAGATACTAATTAAGAAATATGTTTGTGTCCTGGGTAACACCCTAATGTTCACTTGGCCTCATTCATGCTTTGTCTCAGGGAGGGAAATTTTTCTGAAGCTGCCAGCTTAAAGAGCTTACCCAACATTAGTGATCAGGCTGGGAGCCCAGGTGTGTGGAGATCCCAACTTCTGTCCCACACACCATCTTATGTTCATCATGGTGCAGTAAGAGCACAAAAGGTTCCAAAAGACACACACAAACACACACAAGCGCGCGCACGCGCACACACACACACCCACACCCACACCCACACACACACACACACACACACACACACATCTGTTCTCCTTCCTTTTTGGTTTCTTGAAAAAGACAAGGAATCTCCAAGCCATCAAGCTAGAATCACACTAAGCTTACACATCTGGATAGTTGGGTTTCAGATCAGTTCAGGGCCTGGATTTTCAGAATAAAAAAATTTGGTCAGGAAAGGACACGACTGGACAGGTCTCGGGATATCTCTATAGAAATGAGAATAAGAGGGGCGCCAGGGTGACTCAGTTGGTTAAGCATCTGCCTTTGGCTCAGGTCATGATCTTGGGGTCCTGGGATCGAGTCCCATGTCAAGCTCTCTGCTCAGCGGGGAGCCTACTCTCTCTCCCTGCCACTATGCTGCTTGTGCTCTAATAAATAAATAAAATCTTTAAAAATATTTTTAAAAAGACATGGGGAGAATAATTATGATAGGATGGAAATTGGAAAATGGAAATCTGCCTTGCTTCTCAAGCCCTGGGAACTTGCTACCACCTACAAAACCTACAGATGGGCCCATGAGGGGGCAGCTTTGCCTGGAAACCAACTGGGTTTCCTCTTTTTCCCTTTGTGAAGCTGTGTGCACCCCCAAGTGCTGGAACATCCGAGGACACACAAGCCAGGCTTGTCAGAAGTGGGCCCAGTGCCACTCTCTGCACCAAACTGCCAGCGAGGACAGCACACTCGATTCTGCCAGGGTTGGCGGGGGTGGGGGGTGGGCAGCGGGAGGGTTCAGTCTAGCTGGGGGGGAGGACGGAGATGCAGCAGTGGTGATAGTGGGGGGGGCACTATAAAACCATCACTAACATCACATCTGCATTATTCAACCGAAGTGTGTCAATTTAGTAAAAGATGAGGGGCTCCCTTGGGCTCCGGGAAGCTGCCAAGATAGGTTCTTTTATCCAAGTTTGAGGCCCTGGGCTGAAACCCAGGGGCAGGCAGTTAAAACAATTCCTCCATCAAATTACTCTCCTGAAAGGGAGCATGTTCCAAGCCTCCCCTTGACTGCTGAAAGTTACATAGGTCCACACGAAGTAGAGGCTCTCAGAGCTCTGGCACTCTCGCCAATATATGTGGAATAAGGCGAGGAGAAGACAAAGGAAGGGGGCTAACAGCACCCACACACCTGCTCTCTTCTTGCTCCTGGGGCTGCTGCTGCATCTGGGACTCTGTTCCCTTCACAGTTTGCAGAAGCTCTGTATGAGAAACAAGCCAACACTGGACTGTCCTGGCAGAGGCAGGCGACAGACTTTCCAAAGCTCAAGGGATTCCCTGGCCTGCCTGTGCCCCACACCAGCACAGCAGATGGCCTGGCCAGCTGCAGCCCAGCAGCAAAGGTGACCAGTCTTGGCAGACACCAGATCCACCGCCGAGTGCCGCCGAATCTAAACAGCACACTGTCTGCCCACACGAAGACCCACTGGGGGGCTCGATCCGTGTGCCTGAGCTGGCTGCTTTGTAGCAGAGCTCTGGTGACAGGGACACAAGAGTCTGAGCATTTCTAGAACTGACTCAGTGAAGATCTATAATCTGGAGTGCCCTCTCTATTGTTCCTCACCTTTCTAGATCCTATAAAAACGTTCTCTACTGGCAGGGAGCTTAGGATACCTGGGGTCTTTGCAAGTGTAAGAGTCGAGTCTCTGAGAGTTCCCACGTGTATCACAGTGCTTTCCCACCAGGACGAGGACAACGGCTTGCGCCTCTGCCACAGAGAAAGCCAGCAATAATTGATAAAGTGGATTCATGCCACTCCTGTGAAAACCTTCAATAGGATCCCATTACTCTCAAGGTGAAGTCTCAAGCACCCTGGCCCAGTCAGTTGGGTGTCTGACTTCAGCTCAGTTGGGAGTCCTGGGATGGAGCCCCCCATCAGGCTCCCTGCTCAGCAGGGGTCTGCTTCTCCCTCTGCCCTTCACCCTGCTTGTGCAGGCTCTCTCTCTCGGATTAATAAATAAAATCTTCAAAAAGAAACAAACAAAAATATGAAGTCCCAACTACTCCTGAGCCCTCGGCAAGGTCTTTCAGGGTCCAACCTGTTCTCACCCCTCCACCTTAACCGTCAACCCCCTGCCTCACTCCCTGAGCACATGGGACAGGATGGGCGCTAAGGGGTTAAAAGAATGCTAGCTAGGGTAGTCCCAGCATTTCAGATATACGGATTTGGGAATTTTGCTTCCAAGAATCCACAGATTAATGGGAGGTCATCAGGTGTACTGGAAATGTTACTGGCTTTGAAGTCTGTTAAACTCAGACTTCAAAATCCTCTCCACCTTCCACTTGATAACCTCAGGCAAGTTACTTAATATTTCTGAACCTCAGTTTTTCTCTCGCAGTACAACGGCTGTCGTGTGAAGGGAGCAAAGAGGTAACGTAGGTAACGCACCCACCCGCCCCCCCCCGCCCCCGTGCTTGGCACTGTGCAAGTTCGGGATCCCAGAGCTCCAGCACAGGCTTCCAATGCAGAGGTGCCCTACAGCAGTGCTTGGTCCCCAGTCAGAAACAAGGGCCACCTCCTCCTCCATGGCCTCCCTCCCACCATGCCCTGTGCGCTCGCCAGTCATCCCTACGAGCGCACAAACCAGCCTCTCCCTGTGTCTCCTTCAAGCCATTTTCCCACAGCATAGGAGACTGGCAGTGATGATTTCAAACCAGATTTATGAAAACCCATAACTAGAAGATTAAAATTCCAAATGTCATCTGGATAAGATGGGCCAGATGCTTGGAGAATTGCAAAAGCCTCTAGCTCTTTGCAAGGGGAGAGAAGCGGGAGTTGTCAAGGAGCTCATGTCAGAGGGTTTTACTCATTTGGGAAGGGACTGTGCATTGTGTATGACAGAAAAGAAGAGACACATTTCACGTGGGCTGAGTGGGGACACTGCACCTGCTACCTCACTCAGACACCATCAACTGGCGTTTGGTGTGGGCTGTTATTCACTGGGAGGTAACACTGTTCCAGGCTTGGCTCACCAGCCCCTCTCCTGGGCGGGTTTGGAATGTGCATCTGTCTACTCTGAGGTCTGTGGCCAGGGACGAGAGGGAGGGGAATCAGACCAGGACCACTAGGAGAGAAAAGCCCTAGAGGCTAAATTATTAGGACCAGGTTCATACCAACTTGCTTCAGCTGGTCAGATCCACCTACCACAGATCCCAAAAAGCTAAAAGGGAAGGTGAAAATTGTTTCCAGAACACATGGCTTCATCAAGTCCTGACAACAGCCCTCTGAGGGTCAGCGCTGTCATCCCTCCTCTGTACAGGAGGGGACTGGTGATCGGAGAAGCGAAGCAAGTCACCCTAGTTCTATAAGCTCCAAACACAAAGTGGCAGAGTAGGAATATGAACCAGGTATTTTTTTTTTTTAGATTTATTTATTTGAGAGAGTGAGAGAGAGAGAGTGTGTGCATGCGCACATGAGTTGAGGAGGGGGGTAGAGGAGAGGAAGAGAGAGTCTCAAGCAGACTCTGTGCTGAGCATGGAGCCCACACAGGGCTCAATCTCATGAGCTGGAGATCACGACCCCAGCGGAACCAAGGGTTGGACACTTAAACCAGCGGTACCACCCAGGCGCCCCCACTATCTCTGATTAGAAACTTCATCCCTTGTCCTAGAATTGGCATCCTTCCACCAGAAGTGCACAGCTCACTGTCCATTCCCACAGACACTGGCCCACTCCCACAGACTTGCATGACCAGAGCAGCTCGGGTAATAAGATAAATCACCAATGTCATTGTCAAAGCAATAGGGAAAAAAACCACACACACACATACACACACACACACGAAAGAAAGCAAGAGAATGATTTGTGTTGGAAAGTTGACCCTTGGCCATAGTCTAAGATAAAAACTATCAGTGAATAAAGGAAAAAATGCTTTTTAAAAAGCATCTGCTTCATTGACCAAACTGACCTAAAATCAGCTGGAATTCAGAAATCGTTAGGCAAAGAGCTCACTCACCGTCTTGTAACACCAAGGAGGAAGCAGGGCAAGAACCTGCTGGAACATCCCATCTAATGCTCACTCCTCCCTAGCTGCTCTCTGTCCCTGGCCTTTTCCTGAGTCACTCAGGCCTACATTGTCCTGCTACACCCATCTGTGTACCTCTGTCACATCACTCCCTTGCTGTCAAACCTCCAGGGGTGCCTCTCATCCTCTGAGATCAAGTCCAGAATCCGTAGCCTGGCACTCACGGTTCAGTCTCGTGCCCACCGTCCCTGCCCTCCACAGACAGGCAATGTGGCTTTGTGATGGACGCATGGGCCTTAGCGTCAGGCTGAGGGCTTAGCATCAATTCTCTGGTGCTTACCAACCGTGGGACCTTGGGTGCGTTACTAAGGCACTCTGAGGCAAAAACAGGAAGACATCACTTTCAGAGGGAGAAGTGAGATACCATACATAAAATATGTTCAGTATACTGCATGGAATCTAGTGAGTATTCAAGAAAAAGATATGGGAGATGTTTAAGCCTTCATGCTGGAAAACACGTTGGTAACACCATACTGCTCTGTCTCCGACAGCCATGACCAAGAGCCTCTCTGCCACATCTCCCTACATCCCCGTACCAGAATTCTGCATGGTCCAGATCAAGCCAATATGATTCTCTCCTTCCTGGGACCTCACTGGTAGTTGCCTCTTGTTACCACATACCTGGGAGTCCCACACGTACCCGGGCTGGCTGTCTGCCACATCTTCCCAGTGCTTACCTTGCCTATTGGCACACAGCACTGATGCCTGCCCCCTCCTACCCTCTCCTCTACCGCCTCATGGCAGTCTGGATGCACATCCCAGACTCCCTTGCAGCTGGGCTTCCGGGTGAGATTTAGTTCTGAAAGGCAGGAGCGAGGCAGGAGCGAGGCAAGGGGCTGCTGATAAGCAAACTGCAACAGATGGAAGTGACTGTGGAAGCCCGACCCCAGGTTCCAGCATGTGGTCATCAGCTTCACAAGAGTCCGGGATGGGTGGGCGGGGGCAGCCGAGCACGCACACGTCAGCAGGCCCTCTGGATCTCAGCTAGGGTTGTGGGACCTCAAAACCAAGAGTCAATTGCATCCTCTCAACTTCTATCCTTCCAGCAAATTTATATGTCGCCAATTCCCTGTATTAAATCCCTTCCTGTTCAAGTTACCTAGAATAGTTCGAGTTCCCAACCTGACTTCAACTGAATAAGTCCTCACTTTGCTCAGCGTCTCGAGCTCAGTAACTCTGTATCACATTCTCTCTTATGGAATTTAGGGCTCAGCCCCCGCCTTAGGCAGCTCACTCTAGGAGTCCATCCCGGGCCCAGATCTACCTCATCCTTGGAAGCTACCTCAACACCAACAGGCGCCAAAGCGCCCGTCAAAGCCACTGATCTGTGGGACTGACACACAAGGTGTGTATTACCCAATGGTTGCCGTAGCCAAGGAGGGCCCAGAGCATCTACACAACCATGTGCTTGGAGAGGAAATAACCTTATATATGAAAGAAGCCTCTTTACAACTCCAGAGCCAACCTGGGTGACAAAACCAGACCCATCACAGGGACACATTTTTACCACACTTCTGAGATGGCCAACTCAGCATTTCATGTTAGAATAAAACTTTCTGACCACGCTGTGCCCTTCCATAGTTCCTCTTCCTTTCCCTGGTCTTTCTCTCTGGTCAACAAGGCTTTGATTTCCTTTATCAACCTGTTTCACAAAGTGTGGTAGGCAACCCATAGTGGCACACTTTGCGAGAGTTCACATGGCATACTGGTAAACATCGTATTCTAATAGCTACATATTTATTTCTAGGATTACATTCCATTATGCCCAATGATACTGCTTTTGCATTTATAGGTGAAATATACAGTTTCCTCTTTAAATGAGTTTCCTCAAATTAAGTCGTCAACTTGAAGGAAACTAGTAAATGAATAAGCAACATAAAAAGGTAGACAAATATGGCAAAAAAAATATGACAATAGTGTAAGAATGATGATGTTTGGGTAACAGAGTTAAATCTTACAAATATATTTTTGGGGGAATTTCAAATACCTAATTTACTTGGCTTTTCAGGATAGTATGAGATAGTTCTGAGAATGTTCCCAATCCATTTTAAATAATGCTCTGTCTCACTTCTCTTTGTGGGCTCTTAAAGGAAGACAGTCAGATGAAGTCAGGGATTTCAATAGCTATTTGCAGGCTATGGCACCGGACAGGGAAGTCAACCTCTCTTGTCCGGGGAAGGAAGGAAGCAAGCATGCCTGTTACTCCACAGGGCCTGAGTGAGGCAGAAGGAAGCAGTCACATCTTCTAAATTAAATCATTCATTTCAATGGTTGTTCTTGGTTGAACTTATTTATCTAAATGCAGTCTGTGTGGGCATGTGTGTGTGTATTCCTAGAGTTGGTGGAAGGAGAAAAATCTGCAATAAATTATTCAAATAAATGTTAACTGGGGAAAATGTTAGTATCTGGATATACTCTTTTTAACAATACTTGCTTATTTTGAGTCCTTGTAAATATTCATAAACATAAATGATACTGAGGCTAGAATAAACAGCCTACCTTCCTTCCTTCCAGTGTAGGGGCGGGGATAAGAAGTTTCTGGGCAATTCTCAGAATCATGGGCATCTCCTGCGCCAACCAGATGTGACCAAACAGAGGGGGAAATCCCCCCATTGAAGCTGAAACAGCGGTGGCCACAAAGGGTCAGGTACCCTTAGTGGGATGCTAATGCCTAAACTCTCTTCTCCAAAGAAGTCAGGAACCAGTAGCTGTGTTAGCATGCAGTTGGTGCCAAATATAAGTACTCCTCGGCCATGGCTGACTTCCTTAGCCACAGGGCTAGGATGCAAAGCTCAGGTAACTCTAGGATGCAGAGTCACAATTATGAGAGGGAAAGGAAGTGGGTGATTTTCTCTCCAGCCATTCCATGAAGATGCTACTGGCACCTAGGGTCCCCCCAAACTCAGCAGAAGAGGGCATAAAGGAAAAGGCTAGAAACAGTGCCAAGGAAGTAACTCATCATCAACAGAGGATAACACCCAATTCCCTGTGGCTCTACCATGATCATTTTTAGCAGAGATGTCACAAATCACACCCTAGAATATGTTTGGTTCAGGAATATGTCTTCCGGAGTAGTTTTTCTACTCACTATAAATAACACCTTGGCTCACAGTATTTTTTGGAGGGTGAGGGCACCCTTGCTACAGAAAGCAATTGCTTTGGTTCTTCAGCAGCTACGAAGCCTATCCACAAAACTAGCATCTCGAAGAGAATACGAGAAACATAATGTGAGAAAGACACCACAATTCAACATTAGCAATGTAACGACATATACTTGGTGTAGGATCCTAACAGTTGGTGGGGGGAGGAAGCCTGGCTGGCTTGGATGAGGTAAGAAGGAAGCCTCTTTACAACTCCAGACATAGGTGTTCCATTCTAGAAGACTCTGCTCAAGTAGTTTGCCTGTTTGTTCAGTCACTCATTCATTTGACAAATACTTATTGGGCCCTACCTTTGGATCTGATGTTGCACTAGATACCAGGAATTCAGTAGAAAATGAGATGTGTCCCTGAAGGTATGCAACTTACCTACAAGTTGAGTGAGATGGATGATAAACAAGTTAATACGTTCATTCATAAAGGACAATTTCAGTGCCATGTGGAAGTCAGAGAGTGATGTCAGTTCGTGGCTGAGTGATTGGGGGGTCAGGGAGACTTCTCTGAGGCTACAGTGAGAAGGAAGCACCATGTAAAAAGCTGGGTGAGAATGTTCGGGGCCAGGAAACAGCAAAGTCAAAGGCCTGGGGGTGGCAAAGGGTCAGACATTGTGAAAAGAACAGAAAGGAGTCCCTGGTGCCTGCCCTCACAGGAAAAAAAAAAGGGTAGTATGGGATAATATCAGGTGGCAGGGTAAGGGTCAAATGATGTGGGACCTCCTGAGCCATGATGGGGGGTTGAGTTTAGTCTATATACAATAGGCAGTCCCAGAAAGGTTTAAATAAGGATCAACATGATCTACGTTTTCCAAAGGTCACTCAGGCCACCTGTAGGAAGAATGGATGGAGGGTTGGGGCCAGGAGTGGAATCAGGGAGCCCAAGTACTTGGCTAGTGGACCAATCCAGGTGCAAGAGGCCTGGGGCAGGTGATGGTAGTGGAGACCCAAGAAAGCGAGAGGAAAAGCAACCAGTAAAGAGTGGGCATGCTTCAGCACTGAACCAAAGCTTCCTGAAGGACTAAATCATGACTTGGCTAGAATTCTGGTTGATTTGGTTGGCTTTCCTAAATTTAATCATCACAAAAGTTGAAGGGAATATATATACAGACCCCAGCTATAAAGCAGAGATGGACAACAAACATCTTCAATGTAACAATAATTATTATATAAAATATACATTATGACAGGACACCTGTGTGGCACAGTCGGTTAAGCATCTGCTTTGAGCTCAGGTCATGATCTCGGGCTCCTAGGATCGAGTCCTGCGTAGGGCTCCCTGCTCAGTGGGGAGGCTGCTTCTCCTTCTGCCTGCCACTCCCCTTGCTAGTGCTCTCTCTCTCTCTCTCTCTCTCTCTCTCTCTCTCTCTCTAACAATAAAATCTTTTTTAAAAATATGCATTAAGACAAGCTCAAGCTCAAGGCAGCTTCTCCATCCTTATCAAAGAAAATGGCTCACTTAAAAATAAGCTATCAGGCACACCCTGTCTTCCTCTGATTCTCCCCTGCCCCCATGATCTGAGCCCATTCTAACTTTGTGGCTTCAAAGTTAAGGGCCCCAAACCTCCCCAGAACAAACTGTAACTTCCAAGGAGGAATGTGCTCTGGCATTATGGTTCAGTAAACCCAGAAGGCATGCTGAGATAAGAGTATTAAAGGTACCTATTAATGAAGCCGGAAGTCCTGAATAAAGAAGAGAAGTCCCCGAGGGAGATATAAACCAGAGCCTGCATCCCGGCCCAGGCCGAGTTCCTTACTGGCTGGCAAGCTTGCAGAGAAGGCCTTTGCTTCCCAGCTTCCTCAAAGAGCAACAGAGGGGTGGCAGCAGGGAAGAGGGGAGGCTTTATTTACTCCATTTACTTCCTCCGGAAGCCTGAGGTACATGCCAGACACTAGAACTCGAGTCTTCAGTGATCCTGGAAAACATTTGTTGTTTAAAGGGGGTGCTGTCCCCCACAGCAGACCACAGTGTTGGGCTTGGCACGAAGAAGAGACCATGCTCCCCATGGCTTAGAGCCAGATCCCCCCTGGCAGTGAGGGCTTGGACTTTCAGAAGAACTTATGGAGGAAAGGGGAGAGGCTAAGGGATGGATGGCGGCAGGAATGTCAGGATATAGGAGTTCCTAAAGCCTGAGAGCTGGACCTAAGCATGTGTGTGTTAGAGAGCTAGGCAGAAAGGGAGGCTGTCCCTTCATTCTCTGAACTGAGTCACCCCCACCACCACCACCACCACTCAGGTGTAGGAATTAGCCATGCCTAGGAAGAACATCGACCCCTACCCCATGCCCACGGTAGTCCTTCCCTCCTGAGGGCACACGGAGATAGCAGAAGACGAACACATACAAAGCAGCTCCTGTGTGCTCAGCACTGTGTCAGCATCTCTGGTCCCCTAAGGCCTCGCCAGAACTCCGCTAGAAATCGTGGGTGGGAGGACTGACTCTATCCATGCTAGAGGAGAGTCAGTGAGGCCCAGAGCCAACCGACCCGTGCACAGCGGAGCTGGAATCTGATGGAGCCCATCCCAAGTGCCATGTGCTTTCCACCTACTGAGCACCACTCTCAGCTCTGCTCTTCCCAGCCGGACTCTCCTCCAGGAGAGGTGCCTGCTCTCTGGATGGATACAGCCCAGGCTTCTAAGCCAACCACTCCGCTTGCCCCAAACTCTTACCTAGTTTAAGAAAGTCACAGATGTTCTCACTCAGGAATGCTTTCTAAGGGAAGGAAAGGACTCTGCTACTGTGTGTTATTCCCCAACAGCAATGGGATGGGGTCTCTCTCCTCTGCAGATGAAGATGGTCCTTTGAAAAGCTCCAGACACAGCTTCTTCCTGCTCAGCGCTGGGCCCGGAGGCCTGCCATGCCGATGGCGGCTTCCCGTGGGCTCTGCACCTGGGCCAGGAAGGGAACCTGGCAGGCTTGTTATGCACAGGCTACAGCCTATTGGAGTACACAGTGTGTATGTGTGGGGGGGGGGGCGAGGGGAGGTGTTCCTTTGCCGTGCCCTCTTCATCTGGCAGCTGGTGAGGTGGTAATGGTTAACTCAGGAGGGGTGCCCCATCCTCCTCTGGTGTCCCTGGTGTGAGTGACGTCAACTCTTGCAGGCCTGGTCTACAATCAGGGCCTGGCAGAATTCCCAGCAGTGAATGGTTAAGAGTATAGATTTTTCAAGCCATATTGATCTGGGTTCAATAGTGTGGCTCCCCTTCTCACTAACGATGGGACTCTACGTAAGTTACCATCTTGGGGATTTCATATCCTTATGTATACAGTGAAGATAATAACAGCACTAACGTCACAGGGCTATCGTGCAGAGTAAATGATGCATGTAAGGCACAGAATGGTGCTTGCCACCTAGCAAGTGCTCAGTACCTGTTAATTCATAGCAAATATAAATTCTTTTTAATCAAATGTCACAGAAGTGAAAGGACTGCCTTGGAAGCAGCAGCAGAACAACGTTAAAAGTCCCTTCCTTTTGCAAACAGAAAAAGAAAGGAACAACTTAGGCACCAACTTGGTTGCAGACGCCTTGTGGACCGCCACACAAGCCCAGTCTCCTCCCCACTTGGGAGGCAGTAAAGATCCAGCCGCTGACTCAGCACCTCCTAGATGGGCAGATGCCTACATACGCACGGCCTCGAGTCTACTCAACAATCCCACTAAGCTGGAATCATTCCTACAGAAGAGGAATCTGAGGCTCAGCGAGGTCAGATAACGTGCGCAGGGTCACACAGCCAGTGCGCGATTGGGATTCACACGGTGACAAGAGCAACATTTTGTAGTCCTTACACTGTGCCAGGGGTTGTTCTGAGACCTTTACGTATATTAACCCTTTTAAGCTTCAGCACTAGGGAGGTACTGTGATTATCCCTATTTCACAGATGAGAATAACTGAGGCCCAGACGGATTAAGCAAGGTACACGGTGAAGAGCTGAGCTGGGCTGGGCACCAAGGCAGGCGGACCACAGAAGGGTCGTTTTAGCCACTACCCTTAGTGCCCTAACTACCTCTCAAACAGACAGACAACAATAAGCCAAAAAAAACCCCCCAAAATCAGCCCCAGTTCTGCTCACAATTCTATCCTGCCCCTAAGAAATGAAACCTCATGGGTGCTGAGAACACTTTTCTAATAGACAACTGTGTTGGAATCAAAAATGCACTGGGCTGCAAGTCAGGAGACTCTGGGTTGTGACCTTAAGCAAATCACTTTCCCTCTCTGGATTTCAGCTGGCCCCAGTATAAAAGGATTGGTTTGGACTAGAACTTTGCACTGAAAGCACTTACAGCTTTAACAGTATATGGTTCTCTGAAATGGGCCTTCCCCCTTCCTGAGGAAGACCATGAGGTCCGTGGAAACGTGGGCTGAGGTTGCTGACAGGCCCTTCCCGGAGCAGCCAAGGCACGTCTAATGGAAGGAGCCGGCACGCGGCCGAGTGCATGAGGGACGGCCCACAAGTAAGCATCTGAGTCTGGGAGATCCTGGGCAATTTACCAGGCCCTTGGTTTTTCCCCTTTGGCAAAGACAGGGAAATAACTCGCCTTAGTGGGTTGCTTTGAGGTCATAAAAATGGTCATAAAGCATTTTCCCAGATTCAAAGTCCGGGTTTGCAAAATGCTCTTGAACTCAGCCATGAGAAGAGTAATCAGAGAAGTCGGGACTTTGCAGGATTCCCAGAAAGCAGTCTGAGAATGTAAAGAATCTTCATCACTTCTCCATGCTTCTTGCAGTGGAGTCTGGTCCAGAGAGAAGAAAAAAGGCCCTAACATTGATTCGAAGCCACTCAGAAGATACTCAAAACAGTCCCATGCTGTCCACTATGCTCATGTGCTACCCTGTGTTCCAAAGCCTGCACCTCTCCCATTGGACAGAAAATTCTCAGGGGTTGTGAACTTTGTCTGCCCTTGATTAAGACCTGCTGAGTTCCTGATTCATTTCCAAGGTGAGACAAGTGCGCCTCCCTGTACAACAACTCCCCTCATTCTCTTCTCTGTTTTTCAGTGTCTTGATTCAAGTCAAGCCAACAAACGTGCATTGAGCATTTACTGTGGGCCAGGCGGTATACCAATTGTACGTTCTGGCTACAGAATGTCTGCAAATAGCATCAGTGTCTTAGATCTGGAGCTAGGTGTGAGGGTGGGGGGAATCAAGCCTTCCCTGTAAAGGTCTGGGAAGGTCAAAGATGATCTTGGGGTTTCAACTACTTGCTTCTGTTTATGTTAATTATTATGCATTCACATGATATCTACTACATAAATTCTTACTATACAATCACCTACTATAAGTGATTTACTTATTCAATGATTATTTCTTTGGCAGCTACTTATTTGGCAGCTACTTTTTTTTTAAGATTTTATTTACTTGAGAGAGAATGAGTGAGACAGCATAAGCAGCAGGGAGAGGTGAAAGAGAGGGAGAAGCTGACTCCCCGCTGAGCAGGGAGCCCGATGTGGGGCTCGATCCCAGGGCTCCAGAACCATGACCAGAACTGAAGGCAGATGCCCAATCGACTGAGCCACCCAGGCGACCTTCGGCAGCTACTCCTTATCAGGCATTTGCCAGCAGTACTGAGAGATTCAAAGAAGAAAACTGGCATGTTCCTTATTTTATCCGAAGTCTATATCCAGAGATGTGCTATTACCGATTTTAAAACAGATTAATGGCATCTCTCTTAATTCATTTATTTATGATTTAGTCCACCTATCTTGTGCCTGGTAGCAAAGACATGTTTAAAAACAGTCAAGCATGATTCTTGTCTTCACAAGACCGGCAATCGGATGAAGGAGACAGTTGATTACTGTGAGAGGTGTTGGAAGGAGAAAACAGGGACTGAGATCTTGAAGAGGATACCTGTGAGATAGGTGGATCGGTCAGGGAAGGTCTCTATGAAGGCGCTCCACCGGGTTGAGAACTAATGGCAAGGAAAGAGCCAGTCATGTGAAAAGTGGGAAGAAGACTTGGGTCAGGGGAACAGCACAGGTACACTCCCCTAGGCGGGAAAGACTTAGTAACTTCAAGGCAAGATGCTGCGGCTGGAGGCTGGAGAGTAACCAAAGAGGATACATAAGAGAGAGGAGGTGTGTAGGAAAAGGAGGAATCAAGGATTCCAGTGAGGAAGTATGCTCTGGTTTGAGCAGTTGGTAAATGGCAGGACCCTTGGCTGCGGCGTTGGAAATTCATGGAGACACTTCCGACTGTCACCACTAGGGGTTGCTACTAAATATTCTAGAATAGGCAGAAGACATGGATGCTGCTCCACATTCCACACTGCCCAAGACAGCCCCAACGACAAATAATTATTGGGCTCCAAATGGCCATAGTGCCGAGGCTGAGAAAGCCTGGCTTACACAAGTGCCGGGAGCGAGGTGGGGAGACGGTATGAAGGGTTACTTAGCGCATCTGGGACATATTCAATTTGAAATATTCACGTGAAATTGTCCTTGGAGCCACTCTGCTCAGAATGGAGAAAGTGAAAAAGTGAAACTGGTATCCTGGTTACTTTGAGGAGAAGAGAGGGAGTCCTCTCTCTCTGAGCTAGGAAAACCAGGTGGTCTTACCCATAATCCTCTCTCCTGCTACGTTGTGAAGGATATTTCATAAAATCAAGAAAATGTGAGCCCTTACACTTGCCATACACCCAGTTGCAACCCTTCCTTTCTCATTCTGAAAGCCCAGCACCAAGCCCTAGATTTGTGAGACTTCCCTAAGGATACCCATCCTGGCTGTCTGGAGTCAGAGAAGTCCCACTTTTTCGGCCCATACTATGTGCCAGCCCCTTTCTAGGTAGGCCATCATGTTCTCACGTATACAGCTCTTTAAGATTTCTGACATCTTTGGTAGGACAAGATTCCACCAGCCTTCCAGATACAGAAACTGAAGCCCAGACAAGTTAAGTAATGATTTGGACCAAGTTCTTTTGGTCTCCAGAATCAATTACACAGGCTGCTCCCTCTGGTCTCCTGCGGCACTTAACCTACACCCTTTGGATGATTCCTAGGTCCTGCTTCAGACCGCAGCGTGCACTGTTTCTCTCGGCACATGAGCAGCTGCCATACGGCGCTCGCTCAATAATTTGTAGACCTGTGTTGCCCCTGAGTTAGACTGGCCTCCCAGGCTGGTCTGTTAAGAGCTTGATGGCAGGTAACATGTTGAGGAAATTCTCCTCTTTTCTCTCTTTCCCAGGATCCCACTTGGATTCCCTGAAGAAGGAAGCACTATCAGTATTTCTGGTTTCCCTCTCCACCCCCACAGGAGATGCTGTGTCTAATCTGACCTGGTAGAGATCAGTACTCTTAAGGGGCCCTGACCTCCTGGGGGGTTCAAAATTAGAAATTAGGCTCCCTGCTGTCTCCTTTGCTTCTGGGGTACAGACACCTCTGGTCCCCTTTTCCTCTCTGTTTAGTATTTCTACCTGGAAGTCAAGGGGGCAGGTTAGAACAGCTTGACCCTGTGACCCACTCATGGAGGAGAAGGCAGGAAGACTTCTTTTGGACTCAGGCCTAACTCATGTTCTTTAGAATTTATCAAAAGTCCTGGAGTTGGGGGGTTACAAGGTGCTTACCAAAAAGGGGCTTCACTAGGCGAATAAAGGTCGCTGTGCCTGTCCCTAGGGAGGAGAAGGGATGAGGGTGCCATCTTGATTCATGCTGCATTCCCATCCCCCTGCATTGGACCACAGTTCAGATAAGCATTCAATAAAACCTGAAAAATGATATCGATGTCCTCCAGCATGGTCCTGCCAAACCAACCCGTCATGTCTCATTCCCCTGGCTTTCCAACCTGCTCTTCCTGAATCTCTGACTCCCCTCAGTGACAAGTGTCATAGTCCAAACTTCCCAGGCTTAAAGTCTCAAGAATCTTATAATTCCCCTTCTTGTTTGAGGGTCCCTGACCATCAGCTGGCCAGCCCTGTCAATTCCACCTCCAGGATAGCACACCTACCCAGAGAATGCCCTTCCCAAGCCAACAACACCTCAGCTTTGACTTACTCTGTCTACAGAAGCCCACCAAAGCATAAACCCTGAGACAAAAGCTGTGACGTCTCCATCATCTTTGCATTCCCGAGAACTGAACACAGCACCTGGGACACACCAAATATTGAAACTTGGAGCAACTGGAAAACCACCATTCCGACAGCCATAGGCCAAGAAATTCACTGAAGGACAGGTGGAATGGGCTGCAGCATTTCTTCTTCCTAATGCGGCATTAACTATCGAATCAATCAGATCCCCACACTCCTCTGCTGCCCAAGCACAGGGGCTTCACGTTAGCTTGACTTCCTATATAAAGGGCCTGTCTCTGCACCAGACATCAGTCCAGAACCTCAGTTTCTTTTTCTTTTTTTTTTTTTTTTAAGATTT